>JAWRVF010000525.1:0-177884 GCA_036785485.1 Physcomitrellopsis africana
ATCGTACCAGTTTGAAATAAATGGGATAATACTAGCCTTTTGAGTCCTTGCGATAAATCATGTTAATTTCAGGTATTCTTTATTTCTTGCAACTTCTGCTGTAAGATTTTGATATGCATAATAGTTTCGTTACTATGTCTATGTTGATGTAATATCACTATTGTTTGTAATAGACATCAAGGATACTTCAGTCTGGAATATTAGTAAAAAAAAGATAAGATACTAAAGCCATCATGTCTCCAGTTGGAATTTCTGTACTGCTGCCTCCCTTGATACAAAGAATATCTCCCCTCCCCCCTGTACAAAATAGAACATGTGAGAATTGCTGTTGACGTTAATGCCTTGATGCTTATTATGTCTAAATGTGTTAAACGTTACCGTACAAAGAAGAAATTCTCTCTAAAGGAAGCTAATGATGCACTACATCATGAGGAATTTGAAAGGGCAGGATATGGTTCGTACTGCATTAACACGATAAAGGGAACAATGAAGATACTAATGGAAAATGATAGTAGATTGAGTCTTTTTTGTACAAACCTACTTAGATACAAAAAGGATTTATCAATAAAAATTATCGTTTGTAATATTATTGTGTTATTTGTCTTTTTTATTAAGAAAAAATCACATATTGGACTTTTGCCAATAAATTTCAAATAAATTCTCCACAGCTAGGTATCTAATATATTTCCAAATAAAAATTCATGCCACATGATAACTTGATGAATCTGATGCAAAACATCTAGGATGGAGAGTTTTGAAGAAATATTTTGGCTTTCTATTATGGCAGGGAAATAAGGAGGTAGTAGTAGAAACTGTACTAGGACATTACCAATGCAGCTTGATCTTACTACAACTCAAATATTTAAAGCATTTGCCTTATATATGCAGTAACAACAAGTAGTGGAATACAAAGAGGCATTGGCTACTAAAGCCATATAATCCGTTGTCATATTATGAAAATAAAACATAGTGTGAAAGATATAAAGGAATGTGTTAAAATAAAAAGATTAAGATTAGAAGAAGAGAGGATGAAAAATAGAAAGGGTTGTGGTTATAACCACATTATCTTGAAGGTTATAATATTTATCACAAGCTCAGGGATGATAGGTAGGCCAAACTACTAATTTCCTGCTGAAATTCCCACTAGTAGTACCAAGTCATGAAGCCAAGGATTTCTACAGTGAAATCAAGTGGATTCGAACCCACGTCAACTTCAAAGTAACTAAGAACTTAACCACACAAGCTTCTTTGACTTGGCAGTGTAGGATGTAGTTCTTTCTCTTTTATCTCTAATCTAATCTTAATTGTTTTTTCTACTTATTAGATTTTTTTTCTATTTTATCTTAGATCTACTTTACCTTTATTCTCTTCTATTTTAGATCTAAACTTAAATGTTGTGGGCTGAAATTAGAAGAGAAGTGGTAGAAAAAAATGGTAGTAAGAAGGTAGAATAGAAATTTACCTCAAAAAGTGAGATTCCTTCAAATTAATCCAAAAGAAAGGATTGAAGAGGTGGAAAGATATGGCTGAGGTGTCTCTTTGACCAAGGGAAGAAGGAAGACCAGGCCGGGAGGACAAGAAGGGGGTCGTGAAGAAGAAGAAGAGGTTCTTTTTGGAGAGATAGGGTTTCCTTTTGATAGGCAGTAGACGTTTTTGTGTGTAGAAGAAGCTTAGAGAGGATTTTAAGTGAAATGTTTTGTGGGTTTGTAGTAGACAAGATAAGGAACATATAGAAATAATTTTTATGTCTTTTGGTTAAGTAACAAGGGAGATATGAGTCGTCAAAGTTGCAAGTGTTTAAGACTAGGGCAGTGAGGTTTACTAAATTTCGGGACTCGGCTCTTGAGAACCATTTGGACTTTAGAGGCAAAATTTGTTGGGGTTGTGTTTCTTATTGAGTTTACTACTTTGAATCAAAATCTTAAGTCAATATGATCTTTGAGCAAAGAGTTATGAGTGAAATTGTAACCAGATGTAGGTGAAAAGAGAAATAGAGTGAAAGCAGAATTGGGGTTTGTAGGGGCAGAGTGTGTGTGTGGGTTTTTTTGGGTATGAATGGAGTTAGGGAGTGAATTTGAGTGTGAAATTTGATAGACGTGATCTAAGCAAGTTAAGAAAGAGATGAGGGTAAGTTTGATACTCATTTATCTTATAAAAAAAATGTTATGCTCTTTCAAAGTGATAGGGGTCTATCTCTAAGTCAGTGAAGTTTGGGGGAGCATATCTTTGTGATCAAACTAGCATTTTGAATAAACTTTATTGGAGTTTGTAGATATATGAGTCTATTAAGTTGTGTAAAAAAACTGATTGCTATTGGAGTTATGGTTAAAGAATTATGAGGAAATTTGTAGTCGGATCCAGAGTTGGTAGAAGACAGAATTAAAGGAGAAGGGTAGAGTCTATAACTCTATTTTCAAGAGGAGTTTTGGAGCAAAAATTGGAGAATGTTTACAACATAAAGCAAGCAACAAGCCTACCAAATTTCAATACTTGGGGTTTTGATAATGAGGAGCAATGAAGGTGTGAAGCAAAGGGGGTCCAGAATCAAAGGCAGCATGGAAGGGTTTCTTTGACAACATGGTTCTCTCCAACCACATGAGCTATAATCAAAAGGATTATGGGGTTTGCTTCTTTACTTCCTTAAGTACTTTGTGTTCAAATTTTGCTTCAATTGATATGATATCCTAGGATTTATGGGCAAATTTGAAGGCGGGTTTTTAAAGGCAGAATATGGCAAGATTAATAAAGTATGTTTTTATGTAAAATCTTCAGTTTTATGAACTTTATGAATCTCTTCTTGCACTTAAGAAACGAGAGGCACAAAAGACCCAGTGTTTCTTAGGGCTAAGACTTTCACCACGACATTTGGTGCTTCCACTGAGAGAGCTCTAAGGCTTCAAGATTTTTAAGGCAAGATGGGGGATAATAGAACCTGTAGTAGTCAAGCTCAAGGAGGTAGTCAAAACTTTGCAGAGGAGTTCTTTAGGGCCATGCAAATGTTTATGGGACAACAAGTTGCCAATGCAGCTGGACAAGGAGCTACAAAAGCTTTAAAAGCTGTTATTTCTAAGAATGAAAGATTCAATGGAAAGAACATTTCAAAGTTTTTAAGGAATTATACTTGTGAGATGGAAATCTATCAAATTTTAGAGGAGAAGATGATAGAGACATTTGACTTGGCAGTTGTACCAGAGATCAGAGATAAGGTGAAACATCTTCATCAAAATAATTTTGAGATTACTTGGGCTAAATTTGAAGAGAGGCTTCAAGATGAGTTTTTTGATGAAGATGAAGAAAGGATGTCCAAAAGGAATTTCTTTGATTGGGTGGAACTACAACCAGGTAACAATATGGGACCAAGTGAATTGTTAAGAGAATTTGAAAAGAAATTTGGACAACTCTCATTAACAGAGAAGAGGATTCTTGAAGTGAGAAAATCAGAGTTATTTCTACAATTGCAAATGAAGCTTTGGAGGATAGACTATTACTTCTTCTTCAAGATGGAGCAGCTGAAGGAGGTTTTAGTACCAATTGGAGACAATTGGAGGATGCAGTAAGTCTTATTGCAAAGCAACAGCGGGTAAAGGCTAGGGGATATGGAATAAAGATGGAAGCTTTAACACCACTAACTACAAGGACATCTTCAATGATACCATCAAACTCTTCAAAGGGTAAGGCTCTGGATGAGGACACTCTAGAGGAATTGGTGAAGGGATTGAAGGAGCTGAAAGTGGAGATGAGTGCTTTAAAAAGAAATACAAAGTCAAGTATCTCTCAAACTTCTAGAGGACAGAGGGGATATGTCATGAGGTGCATTTGGTGTGATGATTCTGATCATAAACATAGTGATTGTGAATCATATGCTGATGCCATGAAGAAAGGCATCATTACCTTCAAAGATGGAAGGATTAGAGATGCATCTACAGATTTTCCTTTGGATACTAACTTTGCCAAAGGTGGAATGAAAAAATTAATAGAAGATCGAATGATGAAGCCTAAGCCAAGAGATTCAGGTAATGCAGATCCTTATCAAATTGTGGCCTGGGAAAATAATAGTGAAGCTCTATATCCTGAGAATCATGAGACTATGATTAGAGGAGCTTAGGCCATTAGAGAGAAAACAGGATGGAATGATCTAGTTGATGCAATTAGCATCAGAGCTTTTTTAGACAAGGAAAGGGAGAATGAAGACTTTCAAAATGTCTATGTGGAAGTAAAGAGAGGAAGGAATGTAGAAGATGAAGATGAAGAACCAATAAATAAGAAGCAAATATGAAAAGGTGGTGGTACAGGAGAAAGGACAAAAGAAGGCCCAACAATAAATCAACCACCACAAAATATCCTTTCATCTTCACAATCAAAGGAGGCATCAACTCCAAAGCAAAGGGTGGGAGATAACATGGAAAAGGGTAAGGACAAGAAGAAGGACATAGAAAAAGGTAAAACCAAAGGCCTTACTTATAAGCTTCAATCTGATATTGAAACTTCTATTGATTTGAAAGGAGTATTGGAAGGACGGATTTTGGATGCAAAATTTGAATTTACCTTACGGGAGGTCTTAGGAATTGCAAAGAAAGACTTCCATGAGTTGATTATTGATATTATCAAAAGAAAACGCCAAATGACAGTAGAGACAGTGATGACAAGTGCCATTGACACTTGTTTAACTAAAGAAGAGGAGGAAGAGATTGGCCAAGTGTTTTCTATTGAATGTAAGTCAAGCCTTGAAAGAATTATGATTGCGGAGGATGATAAGGTGAGTCATGGGATTGAAGAAAAAGATGTAAATGATGGTATGCCTATTGATTTAGAAGAGGAGGTTTTAGGCATGTTTTCTCTTCAACTTCAAAAGAAGAAGGAGGATACCAACCACAACATGGAGAAAAAAGAAGCAAAGGTATATGCTTATGCCACTTTTGATGATGGTGATGAAAAAAAGGGTGCAAAGGTTTTAGGATTTTCTCATCCTTATTGGGCTAGAGCTACTACAGAAGCTCAGATTAAGCTTAAAAATTTGAATGAAACAATCCATGCTTTGGTAGATCATGGCTCAGAGATTAATATCATGTCTAAGGCAATATATGAGAAAGGAAAATGGCCTATAGATACCAATCATGGGTGGATATTGAGAGCTGCGAACAATGAAAAGGAAGGGTTGTTTGGAGCATGTCCTGCGGTGAAGACAAGGATTGGAAATGTGGAAGTAGAGCAGAATTTCTTTGTTCAAGATCGTGGCACATATCCAATTATTCTTGGTCAATCATATATTATAGCTTCAAGAATGGAAACTAAAGTGCTAGATGATGGATCTCACTATGCAAGGATTTGAAGTTGTGACGGAAGGAACTCAGTACAATTCCTTACAGTGAAGTCAAAAAATAAGAAGCATAGAGATCAATTACGTGAAAAACCTCTTGATACTGAAGAAGGATTCCAGGATTTCTAGAAAGCACATGTGGAGAATGGGGGTCCGCGGGTGCAGGTAATATATTTACTAAGGTATTCCCCAATATATATAAGAATGGATATGGAATTTTGAGTTTGAGTGATCATAGTATCTTGAATTTCAAAGGTGTAAGTATAATGGATTCTAAATATAAAGCCAAAATAAGAAAAATAGAAAAGAATTTTGAAAAAATGGGGATAATTTCACAAGAAGAAAATATATCGGGATTAATAGAATGGATTGGACTTCCGATTGATCTACTACATCAATTAGAAAGGTTGAAAAATATGGAGGAGGTTATGGATAATAGAGGTATTATAGTTGAAGTCAATGATCAATGCTTTTACAAAGAAATATTACATTTTATGGAAGACCATGGTGAAGACATTCATATCCGTAAGTGGAAAAATGAAGCTGAAGTGAATGCCAAGTATAAATCAGTAGCAAAGAAAGTAAAGCCAGTAGCAACTCAACTACCAGATAATTCTGAAGATTATTTCAAGCGAGCTGAAAAAGAGCCAGGATTAAGAAGTTATATAGGAATTGGACATCAATTCACTAAAGAAACACTTGACAAGTTGGAGATTGGAGGGGGTGAGTTTTTAAATAAATCCGAGAAGTATTTATTTCAAAGCATGCTTTTAAAACATGGAAAGGCATTTGCATCTAAACCTAGTGAAATAGGATGTGTTCATCCAAATGAGGTAGCACCTATGGTGATCTTTACAGTTCCACATATACCGTGGGATTTAAAATCCATTCCGGTTCCAAGAGCTTTACTACCAAAATTAATTAAATTGCTCAAGGAGAAGATGGAAATGGGAATTATAGAACCATCCATGGGTCCATATTCAAATCGCTGGTTTACGGTGCCAAAGAAATCTGGAGCATTAAGGTTTATTCAAGATATGCAACCTGCCAATGGTGTGACAATCAGGAACAAAGGATCTGGACCAATTGTAGATGAAGTTGCTGAGGCATTTGCGGGGCATGCAATATATTCAATTGGAGACTTATATTTTGGATATGATCAATTTCAACTTGCAGCAGAGAGTAGAGATTTAACAACAATGAAGACTCCTTTGGGTTTGGTTCGTATGTGTACATTATCTCAAGGAGCTACCAATTCAGTGGCACATATGCAAAGTGCAATGAATCAAATTTTAAAGGAATTTGTACCTGAAAAGACCATACCTTTTGTTGATGATATTCCTATCAAAGGTTGTAAAGAAGAAGTGAAGGATACAACAATTGATAAAAATGGTTGTAGACAATTTGTCAAACAACACATTGAAGATGTAGATAAGATTTTGAAGAGATTTGAAGAGGTAGGTCTAACTTTATCCATTGACAAATCAAAGTTTGGAATAGATGAAATCATTGTTGTAGGTCATTTATATAGAAGTTATGGTAGAAAATCAAATCCGGAGAAGGTCGATGCTATTGCTAAGATGAAGCCTTGTAATAGTATAACTGAAGTAAGAAGATTTATGGGAGTATGTATTTTCTATCAAATTTAGTTCGCATTTTTGTACATATGTCGAGCCTCTTTACAAGCTGCTGGAGGAAATAAATTGATGGGGAAGGATCGAAATGAAAGCTATGAGTCTTAAAGAATATTTTTAGATCTCCATCTATTTTAGAAGACGTTTTGCAACTAGATTTGGAGCAAGAATTTTGATTGAGTGACAACAAGCTTATCTGGAAGTAAAAAGAGAGCTATAGGGAGTTGTCACAATATTGAAGGTAGAAAGGAATTATTTAATTGGAGCAAATATAGTATTGGAAGTTGATTGTTTACCTCTACTTGGTATGATTTCAAATTGTTCAATTCCAGATATTGCTATGTTGAGATGGATAGCTTTTATCAAATCTCTTAATCTAATTCTAGTACATATTAAAGGTAAAAAAAATGCTGTAGCAGATATGTTGTCTAGAGCTAATTATATTAGAGATGAAGAAATGATTGCAAAAGATGATGATGAAGATGACAACAGCAAAAGCTATAGCATTGTATTTGTTAACACCAACAAAAGAGAAGATACAATTCTTCCTTTTAAGGAAGAATTATATGAAGGTAGATTGAAAGATGTTGGTTGGTATTTAAGTACTCTACAAAAGCAAGCAGAATGGTCAGAGAAGTATTTTAAGGAAGTTAGAAGACATTCCTATGAATATCTTTTACGTGATGGATTTTTGTGGAGGAAACCAAAAAGAAAAGATGGGATTCCATTGAGAGTGGTTGGAGATTTATCCACAAAACTTCAAATTCTCAAAGAATTTCATGATACAAATTGGGCTGGGCATCGAGGCATTTGGGCAACATATACAAAAATCAAAGAAAAATATTGGTGGAAAGGACTTTACAAAGATGTGGAAGATTTTGTAAGTTCATGTATTGAATGTCAATTTCAATCAAAGATCCGGTATCGTGATGAATTGCATCCTACTTATCCTCTTGCTATTCACTTTCAATGGATTATTGACTTAGTTACTATGCCAAATGGATTATGGGGAATGAAATACTTAGTATTGGCAAGAGAAGAGCTATCCAATTTTGTTGAAGGAAGAGCATTGAGGACCAAGCAGACTGAAAGAGTGTGTAGATTTATTCTTGAAGATATTTTCAGTCGATATGGATGCATAGGAAGAATGAGAGCTGATAGAGGAGAATTAAATGCTGCTGAAGCTAAAACATTTTTTGAAAAGCATGGAGTAAAATTGAAGTTGACAACTGCATATAATCCTGAGGCAAATGGAAAGAGTGAGAGAGGTCATCCTCCAATCATTCAAGCTTTGGTCAAAGCTTGTAGAGGAAATTCTAAAGATTGGCCTAGATTACTACCTTATGCTTTATGGGCTGACAAAACTACATATAGTACAGTAACAGGTTATATGCCAATTGAACTTATGTTGGGACAAAAGCCTATTATGCCAATTGAAGAATCAATTCCTACATAGTTGTATTTGTCCTGGGAAGATGGAATTTCTAGAGAGCGGTTGTTAGAACTTCAAATACAACAAATTGGTAAACTACCAGAGGCACATCAAAAAGCAATGGAAAGACTTAAAGAAGCAAGGCTTAATAATAAGGAAAGGTTTGATAAGACACATCGATTGCGGGTAAAGCCTATTGAAGAGGGAGATTGGGTGGTGGTTTATGATAGTACATTAGAGCATCAGCATAGCACTCAGAAGAAATTTGCTCGAAGATGGTTTGGACCATATATTGTTGTCATTATTTATGAAAATGGCACTTACTTACTTCGTGAATTAGATGGAACTGTACTTAGAAATCCAATAGCAGGTAAGCGGGTGAAAACATTTCGAAAGAGGAGTGACAGGTTTTCATTTGAAAGCCTTGAAATGCTATCATCTACATCAATGGAGGATACAAATATCATAGAAACTGAAGATGAGGATGGAGAAGATGAAGAATGAATGGTGGCACATTCCGGAGGATGTGCAGGTTTGGAGGGGGTGGATGTCATGTTGTAAATTAAAACATAGTGTGAAAGATATAAAGGAATGTGTTAAAATAAAAAGATTAAGATTAGAAGAAGAGAGGATGAAAAAGAGAAAGGGTTGTGGTTATAACCACATTATCTTGAAGGTTATAATATTTATCACAAGCTCAGGGATGATAGGTAGGCCAAACTACTAATTTCCTGCTGAAATTCCCACTAGCAGTACCAAGTCATGAAGCCAAGGAATTCTACAGTGAAGTCAAGTGGATTTGAACCCACGTCAACTCCAAAGTAGTTAAGAACTTAACCACACAAGCTTCTTTGACTTGGCAGTGAAGGATGTAGTTCTTTCTCTTTTATCTCTAATCTAATCTTAATTGTTTTTTCTACTTATTAGATTTTTTTTCTATTTTATCTTAGATCTACTTTACCTTTATTCTCTTCTATTTTAGATCTAAACTTAAATGTTGTGGGCTGAAATTAGAAGAGAAGTGGATAGAAAAAAATGATAGTAAGAAGGTAGAATAGAAATTTACCTCAAAAAGTGAGATTCCTTCAAATTAATCCATGCAAATTTATGGATTTTTCTTCTTTTTGTGAAGTAAGATCTTCTTCAAACTTAATATGCTTGTTTTTAACTTAATTAATAAGGTGTGTGCAAAATTTCAATCAAGATCAACGGTTTATTTGGTAGTTATTGAGATTCTAAAACTACCTTAGGATTTTCTTAGGATTTGGTCAGGATTCGACTAGGATTTAATTAGGATTTGTTTTAGGATTTGACTAGGATTGACTAGGATTTAATTAGGGTTTAATTAGGGTTTATTTTAGGATTTAATTAAGGTTTGATTAAGGATTATTTAGAGATTGATTACAAAGGTTAGGACTAATTTTGTTGCATATTTCTTTTTTATCTTCCACAGCCAGGTGCCCGGAGCATTCTCAAGCAAGACTTCACGACATATGATAGCGTTTATAGAAGTTATCGCCCCAATGGTACAAATATAATACCAGAAGCATTTGCTACTCTCCAAGATGTAGATAAATCTATAAGAAAGATTTGTGAAGCTCAACCATACCTCAAAAGACTCAAGGAAGAGGGAATAGAAGTACTGATACCTCTTGAGTGTATAGCAATGCCTTCAAGTCATCCAAATAGGAATGAGCGTGATATGGAGAATCTAACTAGAGAGATGAAGCAACAAGTAGCAGAGTTGAGAGTGGCTGTAAAGATGAAAGAAGAAGAAGAAAAGATGACAGAGGCAACACTCGATCAACCACCTATCGATAAGAGTTGGTGAAGAGTCTGGATTGGTTCCTTATTATTGTAGGATCCTAAGCATCAAGTGTAGGATGGTTGTTGAAAGATTATACTCAATATTCGAGGATGGCATTATTCAAGGCACGTGGGAGGCTATACGAAGTATGATATCATTGGAAGAATACATCTCGTTAAAAGAGCTACAAATTAAACATCCTCACATTCATGAATGGAACAATATACTGGGTATTGGTGAATATTGTCAAGAAAAAAAAGAGTACAGAGCACTACCTGACGATGAAAAGAAGCTGTTATGCAAAGGAATAAATACAATATTAAATATGATTTGATTATAAATGGGAGGATGTCATTATTAGACTCTCAAAAGCTAGAACTCGTTGGCCTAAAAATAAGAGCATATAAAGAGGATATGAAGAAGATAGGTATTCTTTTTATACCATCAAGTATTGCGGCAAAGTCGATCACCAAGCATATAGAAGAGGCTAAGAAAAGGCAAAGATATAAAAAAGAATTCTTTGATCTATCGGAACATCTTTACTATGAGACAAATACAATGCAAAAAATAGTATACATACACAAGAAATGGGACTCTCACGATGATAAGATGCTTGAAAAGCTTAAAGACGATCAAAGAGTCAAAAAATTGACGTTTAATAATAGCTTGATAATAAAAGATAAAGATATCCCATATGATGGTGAAGAAGAAGAGTATGATTTTGACTGTTCCAAGGATTCCGTTGCCGGAGACTACATTCCAAGATTCATTAAATATCTTACAAGTAGATCAAAAAAGTATGAAGTGTGGAATGATAGGCATTATGATTGATCTAAAATAAAGCCTATATCGGCTTTTAGTAGAAAAAGAGTTGGCATCTCTTACAAAGCTGAAGATGGTATAGAATATCTTTTAATACTTTCTCCAAAGGGATACATATTCTATACATTTGGTATATAGGACAATTCCTTTTCCGGTCCAATTAATAAGCAGAACAAAAGCATATGCATCAACATAAATGTCAACAGTGCTAAGAAGGACTCTAACATATATGTATTCTGTTCTAATATACATGCAATATATGATCGCTCCAAAGAGTATATTATGACACATCCTAAGGATATTGGCATCAAAATCTCAAAAGTTACAATAGGTGATATGTTCAAATACCCATTGAAGGAATATACTAAGGAGGATAAAATGAACATGAAGATATATACAAAGATCATCATGAGTAATAAGGATTCAAAGATATGGACCACATTTTATGATTTAAAATAGAATAAGATAGACTCTAAGTCTCTAAAAAGAGTCCACTGTTGTATGTACCCTGCCTTGCTTTTTGACTCTTTGTATTTCTCGTCAAAAAGTAGAGCATCTCTACACTATAAGCTTTTTGAAGCTGTTGTTAAGATAGTAGATAGAGCCACACCTTCGCTGGATATGAGTCTACTAAAAATCAGAGATGAAGATGAAGACACTTAAAAAAATCTTTTTTTATCACACATTACTATCTTATAATATTCTGAGATGATGAAACTCCACTTCTATATCAGCAATATGATACGATATGTCTACTAAGAACCTCACATAACTTAGAATAGGAGCAGCTAGCAATGTTGGTTATTACACCACTTAGGAACTCCTTTGATACATGAAACTCGTTTACCAGATACTTGAACTTATTTGATCTCTGCTTGGTATTGCCTTCTAACCTAAAGCATTGCAAACTCTTGTATACTTCCATATCTATGAATTCTCCAAAATGTGTGATACTACGTATAGCATGAGCAATAGCTAGGCACTGCTCTGAAGATATAAAATATATATTGGATACAACGACATGAAAGGATATCTTCCTATTACTACTGTCGATGCTTTGATACACAAGGACGTCTATCTTCTCTCTTAACACTCATTCTAATATGGAAGAGATGCGATCTACAAACACATTGGTTTTTATATTCTATCTAGCAGCTAGATAATCTAAATGAAGCCTAAACTTCTGAGGACCTTCTCTTATCACCTCCAAAAATCTTCTTTCTTGAGGAGTCAATCTTTTGTACCATATTAAGAAGTACTCCTAGCTCTCAAAGAATGCAAAGCATCTTATATCATCATCATCCACTCTCTACACTATATATCTATCTCTCTCTGTTAGCATATCATGTAACGGTCTAATCTTTATGGTACTATAAAATCTCTTCCCTTTATATATTTTTTTAATGCTGTGTATCAATTACTTGTTGCCGCGATATTAATGCAATGTTGTACAATATTACAAAGAAGTGATATGTTTTCAATTGGGACTATATGCTATGCTATACTGTATGTCACAATGGCTTCAATCTTTGTTACCTTTTCCAACCTTGGTCAGAAGGAGTTTGAAGCACCTATGCTGCAGTTCCTTGACACTTATAATGAAAAATATGTCCTTAAGGACGTTCACAAAATATGTGTAATTTTTGGAACATCTAAGGAGAACACATATGTTTATTTTTTTATGGCTATGCCCACCAACTATAAGCTCATATCATCATTGACCACTCTTACGAGGTCAATAGATGGCATTCTATTCTCTACCGACAGTTTATATACAACAAGAGAGGAAATGTTTTGTTTTTCCAAGGATGACCTAGATGGAAACATTATACAACATCTTGGTCTAAGGTGCCACAAAAACAAGCACTATGAAACAGTGACAAAAAGATGCGCTAGATACATAGTGGTTCTTGAAGAGAGAAAAAAGAAGGACATATATGCCAAGCTCTCACCTACCTGGCCTTGCGATATCTACTATATACAATGTGGTAACAATAGAAAGAAAGAAGTCGTAAGAGACCTAATGTGTGCATGTCCCAAGAATCTTGAATTCATTGTATCAAAGATATTTTGTGTGATAAATAATACAAGATTTGTATGTTCAAACTTTGATAGACAAATCTTCTACTTCTTTGACACGAAGAAATGGACTATAAAGAGCTTTAAAGCCTCGTTGATGAAAGAGATCATAACAGGAATGTACAAATTCATAACAAACATGTGTGACACCTATATGGAGATTGTTGAGCCTGCCACAAGAATAATGGAGTTTATACAATCTTTTCATAACAGAAAGAAGGTAATATATACCTGCTCAGGAATACTCTACAGAGAGGACTTTGAAGGATTATTAGACTCTAGAAGAAATGTGATAGGTATGAAAGGGGGAGTATTTGACTTTATAGAGGACAAGTCTAGACCAGTAGAATCAGAAGACTATACTACTCTATCGACTAAGATTCCGTTTGTACAACTTAATGACAATACAAAAGCTGCTAGTGAAGTGCTTGACTTGCTGACAAAAGTTTTTCCTAATAAAGACATATGAAAGTACTTCATAAGATTCATTTCATTGTGTCTAGAGAGAAAGAATGCAAACAAGATATTCTCCATATACTTAGAATCTGGAGATAACAAAAAGACAGTTATAGTCTTTCTGATCGAACGGGCATTTGGTGACTATGCATAAAGATGCCAACTTCATTACTCATGGGCAAGAGATTACAGTCATCAATAGTCACTCATGAACTAGCAATGCTCAAAAGAAGACTTATTACCATGGTACAAGAACCAGACAAAGGTGATAAGCTTAATTTTAATGTAATGAAAGACCTCACAGGAAACTATAGTCTATATGTGAGAAGCTTATATGAAGAAGAGACTATCATATCTCAGACAATAAAGTTTGTACTCATTGCCAACAGGATTCCATAAATGAGCACGTTTCATAAAGTTATATGGGACAAGGTAAGAGTAATACTATTTGTATCAACATTTGTCAATAAAATAGAGCTCTATCATGATCTCCTTACAACACACGCTTTATAGAAGCGGAATCATCTTTATACATATCTATAGGTGATTGATAGGTTAAAAACTTGGTCAACAAGCTAGCCACATGGCGCACATGTTGGTAGCTTGTGGAACAAGCTAGCCATGTATCACATATGTTGGTAGCTTGTGGAACAAGCCAAATACGTGGCGCACATGTAAAAAACTTGTCGTACAAGTTTTACACATGTCTTGCAAATTAGACACGTGTATGAGATCTTATAGAATACTGCCACGTAGCTCTTAGTTAGATAATAATTATAGAGGCAAGCGTGAAGCCTTCTTCACTCTTGTCAACTCCTTTCCTGATCCTAGTCTAGTTTCAAGAGTCTTCATATTTCTAGTCTTTGGCAATAGTCATTCCAGTGTTCCTTTGAATATACATACTTTCTTATTCTTATTTTGTGACTTTACTTTGATACAGTTTCCATTAGATTATACTACTTTTTCTAGTTCATGTCCTTGACAGATTGACAAGAGTACACATATAGTATTAGAGCTTTGTTTCTTCTTAATTAAGAGTGGATTATTCCTTTCTCTTGATAAGACATAAGCATTTTAAAAGTTGTGGAGTATCCAATCCTAAATTAATATTGTTTCTAGAATTTTTTCTTTTGAGTGTGTTATTCTACATTTCTTAAAGTGAGAATAGACATCTTCCTTCCTATTGTATTATCATGGCAGAGCTTATGAAAATAAAGAGTGTAATGGTACAAATGCAAGAACAAATGAGAGAGCTATTGTTTGCAATGCATCAACTCAGTTTACCACCACAAGGAGCAACAAGATTAGCATGAAGTGAAGATATAGAGATGGTTGAAGCTGTGTCAATATCTATACCAAACCATACTATCTCACCTATGATGGAGCACCGTTCAAGCATTAGAGAACCAAAAATTAGTTTGCCTGAGAAGTTTGATGGCACAAGATTTAAATTTTGAAGATTTGTCAATCAAGTACAACTGGTGATTGAACTTCAACCTCAAAGTTATTCTACACAAGGATCTCAAGTTAGATTTATTAGAACGTTACTTTTGGATTCTGCTTTATCGTGATTTTCATCTTTTCTTGAACGACGTGATCCAATATTGGATAATTTGGAGCCATTTTTAGCGGAATTTTGATCTATGTATGGAGAACATGATGCAATCCGTGTTGCAACTAACAAGATTCGCATCCTACGACAAGACAATCGATCAATGTCATTATACGCTTCACAATTTTGACAGCTAGCGACTGATATCAAGTGGGATGATGCTGCACTCATCAACCAGTTCTTCTACGGATTACAATATGAGATAAAAAAACTAATGTTTAATTTATCCAATCCTCAAACATTGAGTCAAGCAATTGATTTTGTTGTGAAGTGTGACAATTGACTCTTTGAATTTTGATCTAAGAATTGTACAAGGGAGCCTCAACATTATTATTCAATAGCAATATCAAGGTCCTCACAAAATGTACATTCGGAAGTAGAAGACATGCAAATTGATGGAATACGTTTTAAACCACTTACTGAATAAGAAAAGATCATGTTTATATTGTGAAGAACCTAAGCACACTTCTCAACATTGTCCGAAGAAACGACACAACTACAAAATGAAGAGTATGGATGTCAAAAAAGACAACATGTTGGAAAACAAATTTGTCCAGCTATAATAGGGACCGTGCAGTTGGAACCTTGTACAATTCCTAGTGAAGGTCCTATTCTCTCCTCACAATCCTCTCCTTGTTTTATAATAGATGTATATTTAAGACCAAAAAACTATAAAGCCTCTGTCTTATTAGATTCAGGAGCCTCATCATGCTTTTTAGATAAACAATTTGTTAAGAATCATAAAATACCTTTAGTACAAAAAACTAAACCCGTACATATAAAAGTAATAATATCATCTATTGTCTTCTAGAGATGTCACTTATAAAATCCGTCCTATAAAAGTAATAATAGATGGTCATAATAGCTATGTAGCCTTTAACATAATTAAATCTCCATTTAATCTAAATATTTTAAATTTATCATGGCTAGAAAAATATAATCCTCAAATAGATTGAAATTCTTGTAGACTTGATTTTTCTCAGAATATCATTAAACATCCTGCCGACCAAGTAAAAAGCTATAAGTCTAGTACAATAAAATCCGTATTTATAGGTGCAAAAGCTTTTATACATGCAACAAAAGAAGGATCAACTTTTGCTAATTATGCCACACCCGTTTTTGATAGTGGAAAGACTTTAAGTGGCATTCCAAGCCAATATCTGGATTATCGTGATGTTTTTGAAAAAAAAAATATAGATATTCTTCCACAGTATCATCCATATGATTGTTCAATCGACATCAAGGAAGAAACTCAGCCACCATTTGGACCAATCTACAGTTTATCACAAGGTGAGTTGGCTGAACTCAAGACGTATATTGACAAGACTTTGGCCAAGAATTTCATACACCATTCTAAATCTCCAATAAGAGCTCTAATTCTATTTGTGAAGAAAAAAGATGGATCATTGCAAATGTATATTGACTATTGAGGACTCAACAAGATCACAATCAAGAATAGATATCCATTACTTTTGATATCAGGACTCCTTGACCAATTAAATCAAGCTAAGATCTATACAAAAATAGATCTAAGAGGAGCATAAAACCTAGTATGCATTAAAGAAGGAGATGAATGGAAAACTGCATTTTGAACCAGGTGCGGATATTTTGAATATAATGTCATGCTTTTTGGACTTACGAATGCACCAGCTGCTTTTCAACATCTCATGAATGATGTTTTTTGTGAGTTCTTAGACAATTTTGTCGTCTGCTACCTAGACAATATTTTGATCTATTCTAAGAATGTAGAAGAATATGAAGTACATGTTTGACAAGTATTACAAAAATTTAGAGATGTGGGATTGTATGCCAAGATGTAAAAGTGTATATTTCACATTACTCAAGTCAATTTCTTAGGATACATCATTTCAAATGATGGTCTCATGATAGATTCTAAAAAAGTCCAGACAATCATGAATTAGAAGATTTCAAAGACGGTAAGAGATGTCCAATGTTTTTTGGAATTTGCCAATTATTATCGTATCTTCATCAAAGATTTCTCTCAAGTTGCAGCTCCACTTACACGTTTGACCTGTAAAGACAAACTGCAATGGAATCAAGAAGCGGAAGCAGCTTTTGAAGCTCTAAAGACATCGTTTGTTTTTGCACCAATCTTGTATTGAGTTGACTTTTCTAAGGTATTTTTTATCAAAATGGACGCATCAGACTTTGCCTTGGGTGCGATTTTGTCACAAATAGAAACAAATGACAAATTTCATCTAGTAGTTTTTCATTCAAGAAAATTCTTAGCAGCCGAGATTAATTATGAGATCGATGATAAAGAACTTCTTACAATCGTGGATTCTTTTCAAGAATGGTGTCATTATCTAGAAGGCGCTTCTAGTCCAATCACCGTATATATGGATTATAAGAACCTCAAGTATTTCATATCGACATGCGTGTTGAATCATCGTCAAGCTCATTAGAGTATTTTTTTGTCAAGATTCAAATTCATTATCACTTATCAGCCAGGAAAACAATAAGGTTTGTCTGATGCCCTTTCTAGGCATTCTTATTTTGCACCAAAAGAAGGAGATACAGCTTTTGAGCAACAAAAAACAACCCTCCTGAAATTAAAGCAATTTCATCTTCGAGCAATGAAATCAACAATGACTGTTGATTCAACTTTTCTCAAGCAAATTCAGTCAAGTATGTCTTCAGACCCTCTTGTTCATGATATCAAGAATAATTCTACCAAGACTTATGATTCTTCTAAATTTGAGTTTAAAAATGACCTACTATATTTTAAAAGATGCCTATATGTCCCAAAAGAAGAAGCACGTTTATGTGTTCTTCAAGCCTGTCATGATTTTTCCAACAGCAGGACATTTTCAATACAACAAGACTTTGAAACTTATATCAAGAGATTTTTGGTGGCTTCAAATGTGGAAGGCAGTCAAAAACTTTGTACAATCATGTGATATCTGCTCAACATCCAAAACTCCTCATCATCAACATTTTGGACTTCTTCAGCCATTACCAATTCCAAAACAAACATGGTCTTCTGTTTCTATGGATTTCATCACAGATCTTTCAAGTTCAAGATCTTATGACTCTATATTTGTGATAGTAGATTGGTTCACCAAGATGGCACATTTTGTGCCATGCACAAGATCTATCATAGGTGAAAAAATAGCTAAGCTTTTTATTGGTAATATCTATCGTTATTATGGATTACTTAAGGATATTATATCGGATAGGAGAACTCAATTTGTATTAGGATTTTAGAGAACCCTTTTCAAGATCTTAAAAGTCGACATAAAGTTATCTTCAGCTTTTCATCCTCAAACTGATGGACAAACAGAGCGCGTGAACCAAGTCTTGGAGCAATACTTAAAGTGTACCATCAACTACCAACAAGATGATTAGACAGCTCTTCTGTCATTGGCAGAGTTTGCTTATAATAATACGATACATTCTTCTATGCAACAAACACCTTTCTTTGCGAATTATGATTATGACCTATAACTTAATGCTTTTGACTTTTCAAAAGTTGATAATCCAGCAGCAGAAGATTTGGCAAATTGTTTGTCAGAGCTACATTCAATAATGTAGGTGCAATTAAAAGAAGCTCAAGAACGACAAAAAATAAATACAGATGCGTATCGCAAGGAACAACCACAATTCAACTTGGGAGACAAGGTATGGTTACTTCGTCGTAATATCAAGACTACTCGTCCTTGTAATAAGTTGGACTATTGTAGGCTTGGACCTTTTTTTATTTCTAAACAAATCAATCTAGTTGCATATTAATTACACCTACCGGAGTCCATGAAGATCCATCTTGTATTCCACATATCACTACTCGAGCCATACAAGATAGTGGATATACAAGGAAGAAGACAAACGCCATCGCCTCCTGTAGAAATAGACAACGATGAAGAATTCGAGGTTGAAGAGATTTTAGATTCAAGGGAGCACTGAAATCAACTGGAATATCTTGTGCATTGGTGCGGATACGATATTAGTGAACGCACATAGGAACCATCAAAGAATCTAACAAATGCATCAATAAAAATCAATATATTTTATCGACGATATCCATCAAAATCAAGATAAAGAATCAAGAAAATCTTTGCTATAAAGCAAAGCAAGTTCTATAGAGGTTTCATCATACCTTGTATCATTGTTTGTCATTTTCTTATATTTATTCGTACTAAAGAGATAGAGGATCAACAACCAACGAATTCAGCTCAAAGGCCATCATTTGCTGATTTACCGAATTAGACATTACGACTATCACAACCTTTAAGATGGCAGAATAGAGATGAAGACCCTCAAGAATGACATGTCCTTCTTTGGATTGATGGTAAAATATAATGTGTTTGATATCACGACGTTGGAAGAGACTCCCGATGTTTGATGATACTTTTAGAGGTAGGAACTACTCTTGATAGTGTTCCTAATATTTTCTTTGAAGGAAGTTATGAAGGCCTCAACAATGATCAAATAACAAGGCAGTCTTCTTGCCCTGGTATGGAACATTATTGATGGCTGAAAAGACCTGTCAACTACCTTCAAAGGGAACAAAGATCAAAGTATGTGGCAAGCACAATTCAACGTATCCTAGACTTCTTCAACATATAATCACCGCTCCTTGAGGAACTCGTCCCTAGAAGGGGGGATAATGTCACGGACATAAGATTTATTCCAATAAATTACTTAAGTAATATAGACCAATAGAAGTAGGTAAAATAAATTGATTTGATAATATCTGATAGAGAAGCTTCTTAAAAGCTTCATAGAAGCAAAATCATCTTTACATATGTCTATAGGTGATTGATAGGTCAGAAACTTGGTCAACAAGCTAGCCACATGGCGCACATATTGGTAGCTTGTGGAACAAGCTAGCCATGTGTGACACATGTTAGTAGCTTGCAGAACAAGCCAAGTATGTGGCACACATGTGGGAAACTTGTTGTGCAAGTTTTACATGTGTCTTGCAAATTAGACACGTGTATGAGGTCCTATAGAATATCTCCATATAGCTCTTAATTAGATAATATTTATAGAGGCAAGAGTGAAGCCTTCTTCACTCTTGTCAACTCTTTTTTTGATTCTAGTCTAGTTTCAAGAATCTTCATGTTTCTAGCCTTTGACAATAGCCATTCTAGTTTTTTTTTGAATATACATACTTTCTTATTCTTATTTTGTGACTTTACTTTAATACAATTTCTATTAGATTATACATCTTTTTCTTGTTTATGTCTTTGACACTAAGTTATGGTCTTAAAGAGCCCGATGAGGTCAAAGATTGCACCAAAATAATTCATATGTCTAATGAAATCTTTGGACAATTCCTAAGTGCTTATGTTGAGAGGGGTGATAAAGTCATAGTTTCCGTAAAGGAACTTTATGATACTTACAAGTTCTGGTCGAAGGACATGTTTCCAGCAACAAAAGTAAAAAATATATCATCCTTACAACAATACCTGACCAAAACCTCGTACACTATAGACCCTATAGACCAAATCCAAGGCTTGTCTTTCATATAAGCACTAAGAAATCCGTAAGCAGAGTATGCAACACGCACTTACAATCTGTAATAGCAAACCAAAAATCCGCGCATTCTATTATTATAATAGCATATTTTTTTACTAATGTAGAAAACATACTAGTATTTATGGTCGTTGCAACTATATACATATTATTTACTGTACCTTTTAAAGAAAAGCTTGTCTTCCTAGTAAGAAATGGCTGGCCATAATATCCCAAACATTATAGTTTTTGTTCCTCTAGAGCAGATGATGAACACTGCAAATGCAATTTTGACGCAGTGGGGAATCAAAAGACTAATTCTTCATCTGATATGCAAGGGTTTGAAGCTCCATCTTACCAATGACAATGTTGTAGAGGTATTACAAGCACTTATACGCGATCCCAAGCTTGCAACTACTATAGTGAAGCTAAGGCAGGTGTATACAGACTTTATCATTAATTACTTGGAGATTCAAAGCGACAAAGAATACCAAGTTTGAAATGCCTGTTATGTCACCTCAACAATTGCAAGCTCAAAAGTTAAGATCATTTCTTTTTGTAGTACTTTATTGAGCTCCATCTCTTGAGAATAATATTTCAAATACTTGGAAATATTTTTTTCATCAAACTGATCTAATATACCAACAATAGATTGTAAGGCATTAGTAGCCAAAGCCTCCTTACGCTCCACTACTTATTGTTGCTGCATATAAAGAGCAAATGCTTGAAACATTTGAGTTGTAGCAGGATCAAGCTGCATTGGTGATGCTACACTGCAGTTTCCACTACTATCTCCTTGTTCTCTTGCCATAATAAGGCCAAAATATTTTTTTAAAATTCCCCACCTCACATGCTTCATGTCAGATTCATCAACATGTCGTATGGCATGATTTTTTATGTGGAAATACATTGGATACCTTATTATAAAGAATTCACTTGAAAATTATTGGCAAAACTTCAACAAGTGATTTATCCTTGATAAAAGGACAAATAATACAAAAATATTATAAAAAAGAAATTGTACAAATAAAACCCTCTTATATTCAAGTAGATTTGTACAAAAGGGGTTCAAATTTCTACAAAAATCCTTCAAAACTTTGTTCACCTACAAAAACTTATTTCTTGCTAAACTTTAAAGTTCAATAAATCTTAATCCACTTATTTAATTTCCATAAAATTTACTTCAAAATATAGATGATTTTCTCAAATTTTACTAAAAAAAAAAATCAATTATAAATTCATTTCTAATCGTCTGATATCTCAAAACTCCTAGTAAGTGCTTAAAACCCTAGCTCAAAGACACCCAAGCACTATTTTTCTTATATCTCACAAATCCAAAATTCTAATATCACAAAATTTTTGTACATAGTCTTGTGACATAAACATATATACTTCTAAAAATTTTGAGCCAATAATCTATCAAATTGTCTAAGATATAGCTCAAAATATAACCACTAGTTAAGCAGGGTTACTTACTGCCTTTAGCTTATAAGCATTGACTTCAACCCTCAATTTTTTCTTCATCCTTATTGGATTTTATCAAGCTGTATATGAAAAGTATAGCTGTAAAAGTGCTCTCTCTGACTGAAGTCACCAATCCTTGATTGCTTTCTATATGTGTGAGTTATATCCAAAAGAGTGACAGTAGGTCCAAAATCAACACCTTCACTTTGAGCGTCTATGACTTCCTCATAAAAAGTGCAAATCACACAAAATTTGCACCTAAATCAGATCCAAAAACCTAAACCTTATGACCTTAGCCTTTGATATTCAACTCCCTTTGAAAAACAAACCCTAACTCCTAATAAATCCTCGAGCAGCCTCCTTGAAGTCCATTGAGCATGATTTTTGACCAATTAGAATAGAGATTTCTATCATCCACCTCTATCCATCCATATGGATGGCCAAAATATCCTTTTTATACTAAAAATCCTTTTCTAATCTTTCTTTTTATAAGATTTACATACTTTGTGCTTTAAGCATCAAATAAAAGAAACAAACTAAGATTTTAAGGATCACCAATGTCTAACAAAGGTGACTTAAGATATATATAAGTTATTGTCAATATAAATCAACCTCAAAATCACTATCAAAAAGAAAATAAGGTTGTATAAACCTCATTAATAGTCCTATTAAATGGATTCTTTCTAAAATAACAACCTAATCACATCTTATAACTAATAAAACCTATTGATATGGCTTTCACTCAACTGCATAGTAAATTATACATTAAATATAAATGTACAATTTTTTCACATGGTAGCTGAACCACAACACTATATCGGATTACATATTGTCTTGTTGAAGCCCATGAACATTGATCTTGTCAATATTGAAATAATCGGTTATCATATTTTATGGATTAACTAATAGCTTCATTAAATAATTGTGGATCCAGAAGTGACAATAACAAATCTTTTACATCATCTCTTAATCCTCCATCAAAATTGGCTCATTAGGGCTTCTTCATTCCAATTGATGTTGCATGTAAATTATCTAAAATCAGATACATAGAGTGATATATTGTGTGCCCCTTAACGTAATGCTTAGATCTTAACTGTTGCCCACCAAGCCTTGTCATGTTTTTCAAATGTTTCTATAAAAACTTCAAAATTTCTCAAAATTGGTGATCTTTTTTCAAACAAGGGAGCAAACCATGATAATCCTTGCCTTATAAGTAAGGTACCAACCAATCCAACGTGTGATTTTGCTGTCAAATAAGTATCAGGTTGTAAGACCGTTGTCGTGTTGAGAGTCTTAGCCCTAGGAAACATTGGGTCTTTTCTACCTCTAGTTAATTAAGTATAAGATGAAATCTATAAAAGTTCATAAATTTGAAGAATTTACATTAAAACAAACATATTTTATGAATCCTAATCTATTCTGCCTTTAGAGACATGCCCCTAATTTTGATTATAAATCTTAGGATATCATATCAATTATAGCAAAATTTGAATATTAGATACTTAAGAAAATAAGGAAGCAAATCCTATAAACCTTTTGATTATATCTCATGTGGTTAGAGAGAACCATGTTGTCAAAGTAATCCCTCCATGCTGCCTTTGATTCTAGACCCCCTTTGCTTCACACCTTCATTGCTCCTCATTAACAAAGACCTAAATACTAAAATTTGGTAGGCTTTTCGCTTGTTTTATGTTGTAAACATTCTCTAATTGTTGCTCCAAAATTCCTCTTTCAACTAGAGTTATAGACTCTATCCTTCTTCTTTAATTTTATTTTCTAACAACTCTAGATCCGACCACAAATTTCCTCATAATTCTTTAAACATAATTCTAATAGCAATCTAATTTGCATACAACTTAATAGATTCATATATCTACAAAATCTAATAAATTTTACTCAAAATACTACTTTAATCACAAAGATATGCTCCCTCAAACTTCACTGATTTGGAGATAGACCCTTATCACTTTGAAAGAATATAACATTTTATTCATAAAATGAATGAGTATCAAACTTACTCTCATCTCTTTTCTAACTAATATAGATCATGTCTATTAAATTTTATACTCAAATTCATCCTCCAACTTCTTTTATATCCAAAAAAAATCCACATACACACACTGCCTATACAAACCTCAATCCTGCCTTCACTCTATTTTTATTTTCATCCAAATCTGGTTACAATTTCACTCATAATTCTTTGCTCAGAGATCATATTGACTTGAGATTTTGACACAAAGTACTTAACTCTATAAGGAACAAAAATCTAACAAATTTTTCTTGACTTCATGACTTGGTATTACTAGTGGGAATTTCAGCAAGAAATTAGTAGTTTGGCCTACCTATCATCTCAAAGCTTGTGATAAATACTATAACATCCAAGATAATATGATTATAATCACAAACCCTTCTTTTTTTTATCCTCTCCTCTTCTAATCTTAATCTTTTTATTTCAATACATACTTTTATATCTTTTATACTATGTTTTAATTTACAATGTAATATCATTATTAATTAAATTTGGTTGATAAATCCTCAAAATTTAGAACGCATACCATCATATTTCTCTGAAAGACTAACTTCAGGCTCCATATATTACTGAACAGGTAGATTTTCTTACTTTAGCATAGATAGTACTACATCTTCAAGTGTAGAAGTTGGAGGTGAATGTAATCTAGATTATGATATTCTAGATGTTGCATCGTTACGAAGTTTTGTAACAATTCCTTCAATCTTCATAGTCCTAGCATATAAAATAATAAGAGCACTTATAATGGCATTTAATTTAGACTCAAAAGATTTGGTCATACTAATATCTTAACCTCCAACCATTCTAAGAGAAAAAAAAAATAAAACTATAAGAAGATAATATCAGTTTAGAGGAGGATAATCCGCAACCTCTAAAATATTTTAAGACTTTCAAAGAATGGGATGATCCATACTTTCATAAGACTGACAAAGCTCTAATATTATGATAAAAAAATATATCAATTTAGAGCAAAGTAATCCGTAATCTCTTAAGTGTTGATATACCTTCAAATAGATGGATAATTCACTCTCTAATAAGAAAGATCCAACTCTAATATTGAAGATGAGGTGAGTCTCAATAAACTATCAAAGATTTAAAAATACAAAGTATGAGACTTCAACTAAGACAAGGTTTCAAGAAGAATCCAATAAGAACTTGAATTAAATAGATGAATATACAAATAATATTAAGAAAGGTAAACTAGAATTCTAAGAGATGTGTTGTTGAGACTGAAAAACTCTTCAACTTTGATCCCTATATATACTCCTATCTAGGATGCTTCTTGAGCAGCTTCCATCAAACTAAGAAGCTTCTCGAATAGCTTCTACCAACTAAAAAGCTTCTTGAGCTCCTGCCACTAATTGGGAATCTCTTTGAATTTCTTCTACTAACTAAAAAACTTCTCGAGCTACTTTCACCAACTAAGAAGCTTCTCAACCAACTTTTACTAATTCAAAAAACTTCTAGAACTTTCTAAAATATTCTTTGAATTTCTAAAATATATGTCCCTAATACTCTTTTGGATAGAAAAGAGACTATAAAATTTAATGATTAGCCATTGGAATTACGACCACATTTTATAAGTGCCAAAATATGAAAAGTATAAGCTTTCATATACTTGTATTGTAAATGTTTTATCTTTAGCCTCTAAGATTTGGAAGGTTTTTAAGGCAAGTCCATCTACATTTAGCTTGAGTATGATCATCCAATCATCAAGCAGTCTTATAAGCTGAGTGTCTCAAAGAAAGCTAGTATTCAAGTTTAATACAAGGAATTATTATCTATAGGACTTATTAAGCTTTTCAATAGCAAATATGCTTGTACCACCATTATATCTTCTAAGAAGGATATTTTTGGTATTTAGATGGAAAAAAAGATGTACTTGAATTATTGCTCGATCAATCATAAGACCAAAATAAAGTGCTATATAATACCAATGCTATAAGAATTATTTAATACAACAGGCTTTTTTTAAGTTTTTAATATCTTAAACTTGACGTCGTGGTATGACCAAATTTTACTATAAGTGGATGATAAAATAAAGAGAGCATTTTGGAAAGTTAATCAAGATGGAAAAGATTAATTCTATCATTAGAAATTTCTTCTATTTGAATTAAAAAATTATCAAGAATAAGGATATGAATTATAAAAGAACAAAATATATTCTTGTGTTATTCAAAATCACTTGAAGATAGTATAATATTAAAACTAAAATGGCTATTGTCAAAGACAAGAAGACTAGAGATTCTTGAAATAAGACTAGAAACAAAATAGACATTGATAAGAGTGAAGAAGGCTTCACTCTTGTCTCTATATATACTATCTATCTAAGAACTATGTGGCGGCATTCTATAACGCCTTCAACACGTGTCCAACTTGCAAGATACATGTCAAACTTGCAAAACAAGTTTCCTACATGTGCGCCATGTACTTAACTTGTTTCACAAGCTACCAACATATGAAACATGTGCCTAGCTTGTTGGCCAAGTTTTTAGCCTATCAATCACCTATAGACATGTATAAAAGTGAATCCACATCTATAAAGCTTCTAAAAAGCTTTTCTATAAGATATTATCAAATTAACTTACTTTTACATACTTCTACTTATCTATATTAATTAGATAATCATTGGAATAAATCTTAATTATGATATTACTTCCCTTTTTAGAAACAAATTCTATGAGGAGCAGTAATTATGTATTGAAGAAGTCTAAGATGTGCCAAATTATATTCACCACATACTCTAATCTTTGCTTCCTTCAAAGGTAGTTGATAGGTCTTCCCAGCCATCAATAGTGTCCCATACCAAGGCAAGAGGATCACCCTGTTATTTGATCATTGTCGAGACCTTCATAACTATCTTCAAAGAAAACATTTGGAACACCATCAAGAGTAGTTTCTACTTCTAAAAGTATCACTAAACACCAAGAGTCTCTTCTAAGGTCATAATATCAAACACAGTGTATCTCGCTATCAATTTGAGGAAGAACATGTCATTCTTGAGGATCTTCATCTCTATTCCATTGTCTTGAAGGTTGTCATAGTTGTAATCAAGAAATGATGGTTCTTGAGCTAAATTTATAAGTTGTTGATTCTCCATCTCTATTGGCATGAAAAAATTCAAAAAAATAGCAAATAATGATACAAGATAGAATAAAATCTCTTTTGAACTTATTTAACTTTATAGCAAAGATTTTCTTAACTCTTCATCATGATTTTTATAGATGTTATTAATAAAACGCATTGACTTTTATTAATGCATTTCCTAGATTCCTAGATGGTTCCCATGTGCGTCCATTGATACTGTATCCATGCCAATGTACAAGATATTCCAACCAATTTTGACGTTGCCTCGAATCTAAGACCTCTTCCGCATCAAATTTTTCATTGTTATCCACTTCTATAAGAGGCAGTGGCATTGCTAGTAACAAGTCTTTGATATTATCCTTCAAACCATAACAAAATTGATTGATAAGGACATTATTGTTTTATTCCATATCGCAAGCAAGATTTTGAAATTTTATAATATGTGTTATGGCTAATTGTGATCTTTATTGCAAAGATAAGAGCTTGGTCTCTGCTACCCTCTCTTGATCACTTTCTCAAAATATGGCCATAAACACTTTGAGAAATGAATTCAAATTATAAAAAAGTTATGAATCTTTTTCCATTAAAAGTATAAACTAAGAAAAAATACTTCCAAATAGAAGTGCGCCTATGAATCCAACTTGAGTAAATCCATTAAGATATTGGAAAGGTTGCAATCTTAGATATAGCTTGACTTGTTGTAGAAATCCTTGAAATTTTGATCTTGTTCCATTGAACTTCTCAAGCATATTAATCTTTGCCTCCTTCATGTTTATAGAAATAAGGCTCCTTAGATTTGCTTGTGAGATTGATTTACTTGCTTCCCTCAACCATATAACTTCTTAGCATAGACTCTAAACTTCTTCTATAAACATGGAAATAATACTTCTATGATTGGCATTAGTGATTTGTGAAATTTCCACCCTAAAAGTGTTGACAAGCTCCTAAAAATTTGTGATAGTTGCAAATCTATTCTCACTTCTACTAAGTATGGCATTCATGATCTTTCCTTCCATTTTAATAACTCTACAATTCAAATTAAAGGAGGGTAATATGCAACCTCTAATATCAAATAAAAAAATTTCTACAAAGAAGGGTGATCCACTTTCTCTTTTTAAAAAATCAAGATTAAAAAATTAAGAATATTAATTTAAAGGTAGATAATCCATAAACTTCAAATATAATAATAAAAGTGGAATAATCCACTCACTTCTTAAACACAAAATAAGAACAACGAATCTTCACTCTTGTCAAACTATCAAGGACATGAATTATAAAAGAACGAAATATATTCTTAAGTTACTCAAAATCACTCAAAGATGGTATAATATTAAAACTAGAATGACTATTATCAAAGACAAGAAGACTAGAGACTCTTGAAACAAGACTAAGAACAAAAAAGGCATTGATAAGAGTGAAGAAGGCTTTATTCTTATCTCTATATATACTATCTATCTAAGAAGTATGTGGCAGCATTCTATAGGACCTCTAATATATGTCCAACTTGCAAGACACATGTCAAACTTACAAAACAAGTTTCCTACATATGCCCCACGTACTTAGCTTGTTCCACAAGCTATCAACATGTGCAATACGTGGCTAGCTTTTTCTACAAGCTACCAACATGTGTGACACATGGCTAGCTTGTTGGCCAAGTTTCTAGCCTACCAATCACTTATAGACATGTATAAAAGTAAATCTACATCTATGAAGCTTTTAGAAAGCTTCTCTATAAGATATTATTAAATTAACTTACTTCTATCTATTTCTATCTATCTATATTAATTAGATAATTAATGGAATAAATCTTGACTGTAATAAGAATACATCCATAGAATTTCAATGAATAACGGACCAAATTTTGGCAAGCTTACCATTTGTCAGATGCTACATTGAAGATGTAATCATCTTTAGTAGTAGTCTACAAGAACATGTGAGATATTTGCAAGTTATTTTAGAATGATTATAATATTGAAGATTGTACTTATATCATAGAAGTATAAGTTTTTCCATGATAGACTATTATATTTGGAACATATGATTGTCCTTGAAAATCTAGGAGTATAACAAGCAAAGATAGATGCTTTATATAAGATTCTAGTAACTAATAATATATCACAATTTTATACTTTTTTTGACTTAATAAATTATTATTGGCAGTTTGTAATAAATTTCAGCCAAATAACCAAGCCACTCTTAATATTTATAGATAAAGACCAACTATGGACTTTGAATTGTGAGTAACAACAAGCATTTGTCATATTGAAGCAAAGATCAGATTCAACTCTAATATTTTAATATCGTAATGTTTCTAGGCCATTTCAATTATACATTGATTAAAGTGTTTTAAGATTACAAGAAGTTTTAATCTAAAAAGATGAAAAATATTATGAGTATGTGATTGCTTATGCTTCTTGAATAACAACAATATAAAATTAAAGTATTCATCTTATGAGGAAGAATCATTGGCTGTAATTTGGGCCTTTGCTCATTTTAGACTATATTTATATGATCAATGGTTCACCTTGGTAACAAATTATCAATCATTAAGATGGCTTATGGAGTTAGATAAGCTCACTGATAAACTTGCTAGGTGGACTTTGTTGCTTCAAGAGTATGATTTTGAAGTTGTAGATTCAGCTAGGATAACTAACTTAGATACAGATGGACTTTCTCACAATTCAAGTGCCTCTAAGAAAGACCTTATTGGAATGAGATGGCACAAAGATTATGATAGAGAGGCCGTTCTAAGATGGCATGTAGCTACTTATCTTACTTTGATGTGAAGTTCTACTTTTATAATGTCTGATCAAGACTCGAATGAAGAAACCAACAACATCCAAATTATTGAAGATGTATGGAAGTTTTTTAGTGTATTTGAGGACTTATATCCTAAGGCCTTGATAGATCACCATACTACCTCTAGAAATCACCTTGAAGCTGATGATTTGGTTAAGAGAATAATTCAGATAGTGTTGTATTGTAATACAATTATAAGATGAAAAAGCAAAAGAAAACATATAGTATAAAAAAGTTTAATTAAATATTAAATTATAAAATTACTTTAGAAAATATAGGTTAAAATAAATAAATAAATAAATAGAGAAATAATAAAAATATTTAATAATAATATAGCTTTTTTATTTTTAAAATCTTTTATTTATTTTATATAGCCATAAATAAGACAAAATAGGATAGATTAACAAAAATACTACTATAGAAATCTTAAGATTAAAGCAAAAGATAGTTTTTAGCAAAAATTATTTTAAAAAACCTTAAATTGATATCCAAAAAGGGCCAATTGTGAACCAGGATCAAAACCAAATTCCAAGACACAAATCCATATGCTTATGGTAGATAGAAAGTCCTTTTATTGTTAAAAGAATAGGATTTAAGAGTAGAATTGATAGATTTTTTTTGAATATTAGTTTCAAGGATTTTGGATTATTAATGACTTTGTGAGAGCTATACAAAGTCAAGGTTCTATTTAGGTGACTTTGGTTATTGAGAAAAAAAAATTATTTATATTTTTGAGCATATTGAGAGTTTTGTAATAGATCTATAAGTAAAAATTTGTACATTTGTGATTATAATTGTGTTAAATGTCTATTATAAATTTGAACTTAATCTTACAATTAGATCAAAACTTATTAGAGTTTTAGTGAGCTAGGATCTCAAAAATTGGACTTTGAAGATTAGTGAGGGCTTCTATGATTTTGACTAATTTACTTATTAGATTAGAATGATTTTTTTTTGAACTAGTAGTTAATTTAATTTTTAGTATTTTTATAAAATTTTAGAACATATGAACGATGAAAAAAAGAGATATTGATGGTGGAAAATCAACATCAAGATTTGAGAAGAATGGTTACTAATACTTGAGAAGATTAAGAGTTTTTTCTTCAAATCAATAAGTTAAAATTCTTTCAAATTTTATATGTTTATTTTTAACTAATATGTCAAAGAACGTGCAAATTTTGAATGAAGATCAACAATTAATTTAATAATTATTGAGATTTTAAATCTACTATTGGATTTATTTAGGATATTAGAATTTGATTAGGATTTGTCTTAGGATTTTATTAGGATTTTATTAGGATTTTATTAGGAATTAATTTAGGATTTTATTAAGATTTGATTTAGAATTTGATTTAAGATTTGATTAAAATTTGATTAAAATTTGATTAAAATTTGGTTAGGATTTTATTAAAATTCAATTAGAATTTATTTAAGATTTTTTAATATTAGTTAGAATTTGGTTAGAGTTTCTTCAAGGTTTCTTTATGACTTCTTTAAAAATTTCTTTAGGATTTTTTATAATTCTTTTAAGATTTGATAGAAATTGTTAAGAATTCAGTTGGAATTTATTTAGGATTTTATTAAGATAATTAGATTCTTGATTAGTTGCATTATATAAGTTTACCTTCTACACCTAAGTGCCAAGTGCATTCTCAAATAAGACAATACATAATACAATAATGATTAAACATGGACTATAGAAGTATAGTTTGTTTTGTGGTTACCACCATGATTGGAATTTGGTACTACCATGGATTGTTATGGGCTACGAGTTTAATAAACAAGAATCTTTGGCATCTTACAACTCTTATCAATTATTGTATAAAAAAGAGCCTATCTTATTAAATTCAGCATGTAAAAAATTGGCTCCAATGGTGGATCTACATGATCTTAATGTTTGAGTACAATATTTGTATAAGCGGGCAAAATTCTTTAAATATGCTATGCCCATGGCTATAGAAAACTTGTCCATTGCACAACATCATGACATTTTATAATATGCTTACATTTATAGTGGAGCCTACTGGCCACAATTGAAAAGTTTCTCCAAGGAAGATTATATCTACTTGCAACATGAAGCATCCATGACACTTGATATCAAAGCGGGCCACATAATTCTTCAAAAGAAGGATGTATTATTTAGTGGTATTTTATTATTTCAAGGCAAAGACAGACGGGAGTGTCAAAAACATTCCAAAAATTATGTTCCGTGCCATCTTCTTATTGAGGGGACCATTCAACTAGAGTTGGCGGTTATACCACAAGACCTTCTTTGTTTTTTTTGTAGTAAAAAGAAAGAGGCAACGACCATGTTGTTGTGTGATTAATGTCAATGTGATTTGCACATGGCATGTTTGATGCCACTCCTAATTTGATTACCTATTAGAAATTGGATTTGTCCTCGTTGTCAATAATCTTTTAATAATATTGCTTTTAACAACAAAAGCGGATGACATATTGAGGCTGTAATATTGTGTGATGGCTATGTTGCTACTTTATGCTCATTGGATGCCAATTTGTATATGAAGTTAGAGCTTAGAAAAGAGGTGACCATGAGATTCAACACAAAAAATTATTAAAGGCAATTAATAATGGGATTCACATTATATCTAGCCTACCATCTCACAATTGCAATTTTCTGAGTTGGTTTATCATATAAGACTACTATAACTTTTGGTTGAAATATGTACAAATGTTACAATGGCTTCACAACAACATTTGAACTCAACTTTATGTATTTAGTATGCCTAGCTACTTGACAGGGTTGTCATTATCAACTAAAGGGAGTATGTAATGGTGTATTTACCATGTCTTTTGTATGTTTGTCATTTTCTTTTTGATATGATGCTTGATGGCACTTGATGTGCTACGATATACAATGGCTATTTACACAACAACTATCATATGGCACAATATTGGTGCTATACCACATCAGATGGATATAGCAGAGAAGATTTCATCTAGTTTATGAAGTCTTGTTCATCTTCTTGGACCAAGAGGTGTTGACTTGAGTGGGTTTGAATGGGCTTTAGGAAAGAAGACTAAGACTTTCTTGCCAAGTCAAGTCTTGTGAGTGTTTTAGAGAGAGTTCTTACATCTTGTATCTTTGCTTAGAGATGGTGGTTTGTCATTTAATGAAACATTCTTGAGTCCCTCACACTTACATTCTTGGATTCTCTTTTTGTGGAATGAGAAATAACTTGCCTTGAATGTAGATTCTATTATTTTTCTATAATGGTGTGTTTACCATATATTTTATATGTTTGTTATTTTCTTTTTGATGTGGTGCTTGGTGGCACTCAATGTGCTATAATATATGATGGCTATTTATACAACAAAGTCTCTAATACATTATTGCTAACATAAACTATATATTAATTATTTACATCCATTAAATAAACAAATGTAAGACCAATTGCCAATATGGTTTTTGTAGACAACACTGTGTCTTGATAAGTAATATGATTGTACAATATTGCCTAAATTCATAGACACAACATGTGGACCATATAAACATCTTCACATCCAAACAAAAGACAATGAAAAAAAAGAATTGGTATCCAAAAGACTCCCATATCAAAAGATATAAGACATGAAAAAAAACCTACGTCCAAATTAATTTTGGACCTACAAAACATAATTGGAATGACCAAGTTTGATGACAAGTAAAACTCATACAATTGTTTTGCAAAATGTGACATCATCAGGTGCTTCAATTTTAGTATATCTAAAAATAATTACCCAAATACAATGACCACAGTTGCTATAAACTAGTTAATCAATACAAACAATAGACGATGAGAGCAAATCTAACTAAGAATAAGTAGGATGTATAAGCTTTTCTAAATCATCTAAATACTACTCGTGCAAACACAATATTTTCATTCAATATTCAACCTTACAAAAACACTACAATAAAATAACACTGCAAGTGATGACAGCAAACTTTACTGCATTCCTTCAATAACAAATTGCAGCAACAAAAGAAAACACATCACCTTACGAGGAAAGTTACCAAAACAAAAAAAATAAGGAATAACGACATTCAAAGAACAAAAAACATTTATTAAAAAACGAACATCCACAACCATATCAACATGGACTGCTAACAGTATTCAAATCGAACCTCTTACTACCGACAATTACAAATTTTTAAAAAAAAAAAAAAAAAAAAAACAACAACAACAACAACAACCAACTCAAGTAGCACACAAAATAAAATCCCTGATAAAAGTTCTATCTTATTAACCAAGACCTAAAAAACTTCTGTAACAATATTTAAAATGCATCCACCACTCAAAACAGAAAGTGAAACGCAGCACGAGTAACCCTCGCTGAAAAATTTGCAGCCTACATCATCATTCTCTCGTTCTTGCACCGTCCGAACCGAGCGACGTGAAGCTGCTACCTGTACGTTGTCCCGGTGACGACCTTTACTCTACACCAGCCCTCCACATCCACGGATGCTTTCCCCCGACCCCTGCCTAGCCCCTTGCGTTTCGTCTCCATCGTGCAATAAGATTATACCCCAGGGACCACTGCTCCTCTACCCATCTCCTCTCCTCGCGTTGGAACTGGATCTCTCGTGCTCATGCACGCCACCTGTGGTGCTGCTGCAGCTCGTGCTGACAATCGCGTGTCCTCCTCGCATCCTGCCCATCTCCGTGTCCTCCCTCGCCTCACTGCGGCGGCGGCTGAGGAGGAGGCATCCCAGGCCGCGGCCCATACATCCCCGGGGGTGCACCGGGAGGAGGAGGCATCCCGGGTCTTGGAGGTCCTTGCATGCCGGGGGGCATTCCAGGTCGTGGAGGACCCCCGGGCCCTCCCATCCCTGGCGGAGGCCCGCGCATCATCGGAGGAGGACCCATCGGCCGCTGTCCATACGGACCTGCCATCCCTGGTCCAGACATCTGTGGAGGAGGTCCGGGAGGAGGCGGCATTGGTCTTCCTCCAGGAGGACCTTGCCCGTAGCCTTGAGGAGGCCCTTGCCCGGGGGGCCCTTGCATCATCTGCCCCGGAGGCCGCATCCCTGGAGGAGGTGCGCCTGGCGGCCCCGGCATTGGGCGGGGAGCGAATTGCCCTGGGGGTGGAGGCCCGGGGGGTCTCACTCCCGGAATCGGACCGGGCGGGGGTGTGTAAGTCACGGGAGCTGCTGAAACCTGAGGTCGCGGCTGCATCATCCCCGGCGCAGGCCCGCCCACTCCTCTCGCAGGCCCTGCCAGCCCCGGCTGAGCCTGGTTCAAAGGTGCAGTCGGGATTCCACGCCCTGCGGCCCGCCCCACTCCGGGACCTCCCGCAGCAGCTGCGGCTGCTTTCGCCCTGGACTCGTCCGGTGGCGGAGGCCCCTCCACCGTCATCGAAATCACCTCCTCCCCGCGCAGAAGCAGCAGCCCCAACGTCCTCCTCTCTTCCCTCTCCTCCTGAGTTTTCCCCTTCTTCGGCGGCACGCGTCGCAGCTCCTCGCAATCACCCAGCACCAAGTTCATGTGGCGATCGAATGCCATGAACTTGCCAACCAGCTGCCGCCCGTCCTGTATCGTCACCCGCATACGCCAGTTTATGTACAGTAACAACTTGGACGTCTTGGATATCGACATCCTGACCGGATTTTTTCCGCCCCACGCTCTCGCTGGCGCCCTCCTCGAAGCACCTGATCGCGACTCCGACCCACCAACCCCTTCACTGCAAACGCCGGAAAGCCTCAAAACCCTAATCAGCGGTTCCTCCAATACATCCAGCAATGCCAGAGGACTCTGGCGCGGTCACGCCGCCACACAACGCAACCTCCAAAACATCAATCTACCGGGCAATCGCATTCAGAGCCGCGCGACAGCACGCGCCCATGCTGCGACTCCGCACACCGCCAAAACAGCACTGCAGGCGCAAGCCGAATTCAAGACGAGGTCCAGACCTAAACAGAGTTCCCCAGGAAGGGAAGGGAAGAGAAGGGCAGGGCAGGGGCAGCAGCAGTGCGCACATACCTGGCGACGATGAAGCGGGGGGAGCGTGCAGGTGCGGGTTGAAATGGAGGCGAGTCCGAGTCTGGTCGTAGTGCAGAGACAGTGAATCCCCACGACGATGAATCCCCAGCGCAGTGACTGCTTGACGAGGCGTTGCCGATTTCTCTCCTCGCGGCCTCCTCCCTCCTGCTTGCTGTTGTGGAGGCCTCCCCCCCCCCCTCGCATGCTCCCGCTGTACGCTGGTGGAGTGGGGGGTGCCTCAAAATGACCTGACAGAGCTTTATGCAATGACTTGTCGTTTTATCTTCACAATAATTAGTTACATAAATTATATATATATATATATATATATATATATATATGCGAATTATTTAGTTTCTAATAACTATTTTTAAAAATGCAAAAAGAAAATATAAAGAACGTAAATCTTATTTTTGAAGTGAATTTATGATTTTAGATGTTATGCAATTTTAGCAATCATTTCTTAATTTACATGCATTTAAGTGAATAAAATGATTTGACTTTTTATTGATAATATCTATCATTGTAAACAGTTGGTTTTCAAAGATAAATAGAGTCAAACTTCATTCTCATGTTGACCTTAAATATTTTCACATGCATAAATCAAATCTGTGTATTATTGGTGATTGTCTCCATTTTTGAATATATGCAAACCAATTGACTACTTATATTTTCTTAACTAACTAACTAACTAACTATATTTTACTTAACTAACTAACTAACTAACTAACTACATCTTTATATCCTTTATTACTAAGAACAATTCTTAACTAACTAACTAACTAACTAACAAAATAAGTTATATTTTTTCTTTTGAATTAACTAATAGTACTTGTAAAATTTTATCAATCTTCTATTTGGTTTAGTACATGTTTTTAACAGCAAGATTACATTGTAAACACAATCTTTATAAATATCATCCAGAATTTTGCAAATGCAAGAGCAAAAGTAGAAGAAATTAGAAAAGATAGGTTGAGAGAGTAAATTCTACTATTTTGTAGCTGTTTTTTTAATGAAAAATTCCTTCTTGCTCATAATTTATGATTTTAATGGAATGAGCTAGAACTTAGTTTCTGAGATTAAAAAATATAAAAATATATTCAATTTTTTCTTCAGATATTTGTTTAAAGAGAAACTCGAGCAGTTGTCGATCCAAAAAATCTAACATCCTTCTCAAATTGTCCTTACACTACTTAAAATACTATCTTACGATTTGTCTATGATATAAAGTCCACAAAAAGTTTACAAAAAGTATTCAACAGAAAAAAGCAGGGATTTAACTTTTATGTGAAATAATTTAGAACAAATTCATAAATATAGTCTTTTATCACCTCCACCTCATTTTAACGTACCACATGAACAGGTTCCATTACAATGAGAACTGATTATAAATTTGTTGAACACATGAGAAACAGAGCATTTAGCCATTGAACTGTGCAGCTACAAATCCCCATGCAATCATGTATCGTACAAAAGGACCCTCATCAAACTGCCCAGACCGATGACACCACCACCATCGTCGTCGTCATAGCTGCTTCCAGCGGGGAACTCTGTTTAGGTCTGGACCTCGTCATGAATTCGGCTTGCGCCTGCAGTGCTGTTTTGGCGGTGTGCGGAGTCGCAGCATGGGCGCGTGCTGTCGCGCGGCTCTGAATGCGATTGCCCGGTAGATTGATGTTTTGGAGGTTGCGTTGTGTGGCGGCGTGACCGCGCCAGAGTCCTCTGGCATTGCTGGATGTATTGGAGGAACCGCTGATTAGGGTTTTGAGGCTTTCCGGCGTTTGCAGTGAAGGGGTTGGTGGGTCGGAGTCGCGATCAGGTGCTTCGAGGAGGGCGCCAGCGAGAGCGTGGGGCGGAAAAAATCCGGTCAGGATGTCGATATCCAAGACGTCCAAGTTGTTACTGTACATAAACTGGCGTATGCGGGTGACGATACAGGACGGGCGGCAGCTGGTTGGCAAGTTCATGGCATTCGATCGCCACATGAACTTGGTGCTGGGTGATTGCGAGGAGCTGCGACGCGTGCCGCCGAAGAAGGGGAAAACTCAGGAGGAGAGGGAAGAGAGGAGGACGTTGGGGCTGCTGCTTCTGCGCGGGGAGGAGGTGATTTCGATGACGGTGGAGGGGCCTCCGCCACCGGACGAGTCCAGGGCGAAAGCAGCCGCAGCTGCTGCGGGAGGTCCCGGAGTGGGGCGGGCCGCAGGGCGTGGAATCCCGACTGCACCTTTGAACCAGGCTCAGCCGGGGCTGGCAGGGCCTGCGAGAGGAGTGGGCGGGCCTGCGCCGGGGATGATGCAGCCGCGACCTCAGGTTTCAGCAGCTCCCGTGACTTACACACCCCCGCCCGGTCCGATTCCGGGAGTGAGACCCCCCGGGCCTCCACCCCCAGGGCAATTCGCTCCCCGCCCAATGCCGGGGCCGCCAGGCGCACCTCCTCCAGGGATGCGGCCTCCGGGGCAGATGATGCAAGGGCCCCCCGGGCAAGGGCCTCCTCAAGGCTACGGGCAAGGTCCTCCTGGAGGAAGACCAATGCCGCCTCCTCCCGGACCTCCTCCACAGATGTCTGGACCAGGGATGGCAGGTCCGTATGGACAGCGGCCGATGGGTCCTCCTCCGATGATGCGCGGGCCTCCGCCAGGGATGGGAGGGCCCGGGGGTCCTCCACGACCTGGAATGCCCCCCGGCATGCAAGGACCTCCAAGACCCGGGATGCCTCCTCCTCCCGGTGCACCCCCGGGGATGTATGGGCCGCGGCCTGGGATGCCTCCTCCTCAGCCGCCGCCGCAGTGAGGCGAGGGAGGACACGGAGATGGGCAGGATGCGAGGAGGACACGCGATTGTCAGCACGAGCTGCAGCAGCACCACAGGTGGCGTGCATGAGCACGAGAGATCCAGTTCCAACGCGAGGAGAGGAGATGGGTAGAGGAGCAGTGGTCCCTGGGGTATAATCTTATTGCACGATGGAGACGAAACGCAAGGGGCTAGGCAGGGGTCGGGGGAAAGCATCCGTGGATGTGGAGGGCTGGTGTAGAGTAAAGGTCGTCACCGGGACAACGTACAGGTAGCAGCTTCACGTCGCTCGGTTCGGACGGTGCAAGAACGAGAGAATGATGATGTAGGCTGCAAATTTTTCAGCGAGGGTTACTCGTGCTGCGTTTCACTTTCTGCTTGGAGCAAGGGTGGGAGTTGAGGCGGGAGAGTGGTGGAGGTGGAATATGTGAACGATTATGCAATGGTTGGTTGGGTGAAGCTGTTTGCTGTGGAGTTTGTGAAGGAGGGTCACGGTCGTCTCATGATTCTGCCTATGCATCCCCTTAGTGGAGCAGGTAGTTCTTGAGTTTGACGTTCAGATTGAGCCATGCTGCATTTTGCAGGAGACTGCGTTGTATGTCAGCCTTGTCTATTTTTTCTGTAATATGAATTTTTTTTTTGTTTTTTAATCGTACATTTGAATTTTTCGGCCAGAATGCTGTCTTTACCTCCTGATTACTTTGCTGTCGGTAATTTTTTTGTTTTGCTCGTGAGGATTGACTCATATATCACGTATCTATTGTGAAGGTTGTTGGGTTACAGGATGTTGACCCACGCACAGACTTATGTCGGAGTACATATAAAATCTTACTTGCGCAGCCAGTAATAGCACATGCAATTTGTATTGAGGGTTGTGTACTGTATGTACAAATGCTAGTATTGGTTAATTGAATGTCTACCAGCCATAACAGTACATGAAATGCCAAATATAGATAATTTATCTTACAGTCGAGCTAGAACAACCTGCGAATTAAATTACTCCGAATCCTTTTTACCCGCGAATTTAGAAACATCAAGTACAGAGATGAAAAAACCCCAGCGTTTAATATTATACAAATCAAGTATCTGCCATCAGATACTTAAAAGTGAGTACTACTTGTCGCCCTTGCATTCTTTGAATGATAGGGCGATGGTACAATAAATCAAGCATTGGGTCGTGAATCATCCCCTCCTTGCACTGACCTCTTGAAGAGAAATCAAACTGTCCTGATCCTCTACCACAGGAACCGAGATGATGAATTGCAAGGCAGGATAACCTCGAATGCCGGACATAGCATCCACTAGACTAGGCATTCAAATTTCGAAGGAGTTTGAACGAAGCGCTCATCTCTAAACACGTAACAGTTTATATAAATCGGAATCCAAGAGAGAAATCTTAAGAAGGAATCCAAATGGTATCTAAATATTACTGTCCAATGTACGTAGGCCGAGGAAGTGGACCAGAGCGGCTGATACCTTGACGGACCCTTGCTTGGGCATCAGTGAAGTGGGTAGCCTGAGGAAGAGGACCCGAATGGTTGCCTCCATGGCGGACCCTTGCTTGAGCATCAGCAAGAGAAAGCGCCATAGCCAACATCATCTGCTCTTCAAAGCTCTCTGGCACCAGCACCTTGTCATTGTTAGAACCGCCACTGCTTTCACCATTCCGAGCATCGGATGGAATATCCGGCGCTTCCCAGGGCAACTCAGAGGCCGAAGGTACACTACTGGAGAAGCTGGTACCAACCTCCACCTGTTCCGAGCTTTGATCACCCAACCATGTGTTCATTGAGGAGCCTTTGTACTCTTTCTGTGTCGAGCTCACCCAGTTGGCCAGTTTCTCAAATGCTCTGCTTGAGTTCTCCGCTTCTCTCCTTACAGATGTTGATGCCACAAGGGGCATTTCCTGCACACCATTCTCTCTACCTCTCTGAGGTAACTCCTCTGAACGCTGGGAGCTCTCGTGTGCTTGCCTATCCGGAGCATCTCCAGTACTTACCAGAAGTTCTTCATTCATGTTAGAAATCTCAGGTACGCTATGATCATCTGAGAGTGAAGGTTGGAATATATTCGTAACTGTTGGATGAGAAGCATGTGTTGTATTAGGGGAGACAGCCTGTTGCTCTGCCAACGCAGCAATAGCACCAGCTAGGCCCACCGCCACTGTGCCTTGTCTACCAGAATGCTGATTCCAAAATTCTGGTTCAGGTACTGCTGGGGGTGGTGGAGATCGAGTATTAGTACCATCTACTTCAGAGCTGAAACTATTTTCCAACGCTAACCCTGTTGGTCTATTCGGCACAGATCGAGTTGCCTCTCCATCTGAAAATCTATGTCGGGCTCCTTGCTCCTGAACAGTATATTTTGCCGAGTTAAAATCCATAAGACAATATTTTGAGAAGATAGGTTGAGAAGACATGTTACGACGACACAGAATGCAGAAAAGAACAACCAAACCCGCAACATCACTATCGCTTGGCATTGAGAAAGGTAAAAATAAAAGCTTATGCTGAAACTATTGGAGCAAAGGAGTAGACCATATAAGGATGAACAAACCTGAATAGAGAGCCATATTGCCTCCATTACCATAATGTCCTCGAGACCGAGATCAAAGTCATCATCTCTGACATAACCACAGATCAACGTCAGAACAAGTCCCAGTATGAGATGATCCAATTTGGTCCCACACTTCAGAATCTTTTCTAAGAAACGTTTTCAAGCTTTAAGTACCTGTGTCGTGCTCTGATCGCACCAGCAGGGGCCTGGAGAGTCGGAACACCTATTTCAGGCTGTTGTTGGTTTAATGCAAGCACGGTATTTGGTTCCGCTGGTTGTTGAGACGGTGCAGCTGCATCAAAACCTCCTGATCTCCGATAATCACCCTCCACCCACAAGTAGGGATTTAATCGTGGAGCATTACTCTCACGGGAGTCAAGTGTTTCAAGGACCTGATAAATGAAAAAGCAATAAAATTTAGAACTTGAAAAGCAGCAACCAAGGTTGAAGTCCAAGCAATATTAATACTTTGTCCGCAGGTGAATTTTAGTTCTAAAAAAAACAGTTTGTTCGAAAGTTTTTAAACCGAATAGAAGACTTCACCTGTGGCTGACGATCACCATACCCCCAATCCAGAAAATTGATTTCATCAGTCGGAGCACTTGCAATCTCATTATTAGTGACAGGTTGGGATCGAGGTGTCTGCAGTCTGATTCGGCCCGCACGGATATTCTCCTCCCTACGTTGCTCCCGTTCTTCATCATCCAGAAGCTCCTGTTGACGCATGCGAATTTTTGCCTCTATGACTTTTTGCTCCTCCTGCAAGTGAGCATGGACAGATGCAGTCTGTCAGTGGACTTCAATGAAGCTTCTGCGAAACTTCATATTTCTCCTTATCCGTCGAGATATATGCACAACGCCCACATCTGCCCACAAAACCAGCGAAGTCAGATGAGAGTGAAGATGCATACCGCTTGCTCCATGCCCTTCTCCTCCAGCGTCTTGGCTCCTCGATACTCAACAGCATACTGGGGAGTCTTACAAAACGGGCACCTTGAAAGTCGAAAACAAATGTCAATTCCAAATTCGTGCAACTGACCTACATGTACGAACTCCGGGGCAACTACCATGATTTGGCGAAAACAATCTATTTTAAAACTAAAAAGCGAATAATGTTTAAGAGAATGTGTAATATTAAAAATGCACATGACTGTAACTAGAGGTGCATCTTGGCTGAATGAGGACTTGAAACAAAAACATGGGGGCACACATCACTCACTGTGTTGGCCGGGCAACATGCGGAGATTTCATCTGCAGGAAACACTCTGCAGCCAAACCAGTTTGCTAATTAGAATAGACACACTGGAAAGGAGGCGAAACAACTACAGATGCTCAAGCGCATGCATGCAAGCGGATTGCTTTTGATAATTACGTACCAGTACATATTCCTTTTGTGCAGCACTTGGATCTGTTCACGCTTGGATAATGCTGTTATTGAAACCATCAACACCCCAGTAGCCTATCATGTCAGCTCATTTACTTCAACAGTAACCTTTTTACACTGTCTAACCTAATCCTCTAACTATATTCATGGAAGGTTTCCGGAAAGACCAACAAAACCCTTAGAACAGATGACAGGCAACTTATATGAAACTTCTTATTTGCCGGGTTTAACAATTCCGAACGCCAAGATCAAGACGCACCAGAAAGCAGATTGGGCATTCTTCGAGGTCTGTAGCCGGCTCCTCTGCACCAGGAAAACAAGGAGCGAGCTTGGACTCAAGAATAAGACGGCGGAGCTTCCTTTGATCCACATCGCGGTGAGGGTATAAGCCCTGGGGACGAGTGTAACGCTCGTCAATCACAGTACGTCTGCGAGTTATTTTATTCCCCATGACCTTAGATGCACATTAATCACCTGCATGTTCCATCAATTGGCCTTGTCTGCGCATAAGAACTTCGACCTTTCAAATGAACAGCTTCAAACCTGGGTCAAAGTAAAAGAAACAATTCTGAGAATTTTCAGGGTTCTGGAAGTCATGTACTCTAGTTGAAAGCCAGAAATCAGTTTGGACCTTAACAAAGGAGTCAGGAACTTAGAGGATTCAAATCGACTCCCTAATAAAACAATATAGGATCAAATCTTGCTTGGGACAACTCTCAGGTATAATCAAGTTGTAGAAGATTTTCAATGGTATCGAGACTACACAAATGCGAAAAAATAAAAATAAACAAAATGATTAGCCAGAGCCTCTTCCCAAAATCGATTGCAAGACGGTCTGCAGTCCAAACTGTCAGTTTCATGCCTCAGTCAAGTACGAGTCAGATATGAACAACGCCCACAAATAGCTGCAGTAAATAAGGGGCAATACGCTTCTCATTAGTACGAACCATGCTAAAACCTCGCGGCAAGGAACTGTCGCCACCTACGTACCCATGCTTCGAAGAACAGATTTATAGAGAAGATATAGGAGCTATCATGCACCCGTTCTAAAGTCCATTCTGATTTCTTTCTGTGTTAATTTTCCATCAATGTTAATCATCAAAAGAGTGTAGATTTCAACGCCGCATCCATACACAAAACCTATACATGAAGTTGGTGTGAACGAGTGTGTTTAGTTCAGGAGCCGTGTTTCAGTCTCACAAAAAGTTCCAGCGGAGACCTTGAGGAGAAACTTCCAAAACAACTGGAGTCAAACTCAAGGATCATAGAAGAAGTAGCTCCCAGTGCTCAAGGACACGCTTACAGTGGCGCATCGGTACAGATGATAAATTCGCCCCGTAGTCAAAGGCCACTTATAAAGAAGTATCGAATAAGGTATGATGAAAATAGGAAAAAGCCACCACTCCAAGTTCCTTGCCAAGGCTGCAATGTGCGTCTGGTAATTGCCGCTACCGAAACGGTAACCTAATCCCAAATCCCCCAAGAAACCAAAACGTATCTCCTAAAAATGCCCTAAGGAGCAGCGACATCCCTTGCAACTGACCAAATCTCCAAATTTGAACGGCACTGAGAAGATCAAACGCACCAATCTAAAAGCTTCTAGTTCTACCATGCTCACATCCCACCGGTACCTAAGGGGAAGACGATTCTTACAAACCAAGAATCGTTAGGGTTCAGACGGAACCCACTCGTACAGAAACCCAAAATTCAACAACCAAACACCTGCCAAGAACAATCAAGAACAACCCACAAAAACAATTAAAGATCACAATAAACAAACCCCACGCCGCGAACTCCACTCACTTTCCCGCCTGACACTCCCACTCCGGGAGCCCCTCACGCCCAATTCTCACCTGCTAGCACTTCTTCAGCAGCAGCACCGACACTCTTCACCATGCTCAACTCCTCCCTCCCTCCTGCTCTAAAAATTTCTAGAGCCCTCACCCTGGGTGTTTCCTCTTCCGACAAAAGACGCTAGACACGCGGCCTGCTGCGTTCAAACATACCTCTCCTCTGGGCTAGGTGTGGATTTGTTTAGCCATAGCTTAGAGAAGTGCAAGGAAGTTCACAGAGGTGGGTAGGGGCGGTTTCCACGGCACGTTACAGAATCAATTCATCGGGAGCAAGGGTCGAACGGGAATACGCTTGCTTGCGGATTTGGCCCTCACCTTACTCCACGAAACGTGTCTCGGCAGCAGGATACTGCGGCGCAGAAAAAGATTATTCCTCTAGTCTTTGGCGACTTCCGACCAGTCCCTCAGGCTCCTCTAGCCCTTATCCCAGCCCTGCTCTTCTTCCCCATGGCCGTTGTTTTGCTCACATTTTTCCTGCTCCGGGTATTACAAAACCACGATTTCGATGCACCCATGTTGCCGAAAAGACCCCTTCGTCCTGACTCAACGGGTTAGATAACACAACGCTACAAAGTAACTGCGTCACTGCAATCGTGGGTGTCAGAAGTCCACTCCGCTACTTCTGGAGAATGGGAACATCACGACGGTGCTGAAATTGACACAGCAGAGCATTCATTACAAACGCTATTGTTACTCTTAGCCACCAGGAATACTGTATTTATTAACATGATCAGTATTATTAGAAACATTTTCTAATCTACTTTAACAGGCATCGAATAAAATTTTCAAAATCGTCCACGAGAATCTCAAGTGGAAATTGGTCAAACCCCTCGACGAAAAACGTACGAGTGGACTATTCTAATCGTTTTTAATAGAAAATGTGGCCAATGTTTAACCAAAGAAAATCCTTCGGAAGGGAGAAAGTTTGAAGGTTTTTTTTCTTCTAATTCTTCTACTTCTGCTTCTTCCAATTTCACCGTCGTCGCCTTCCAACCAGTCAAACATACCACCAGACTGCTCAATCACCCAACCAATTTTCTTATTGGGATGCTCATTGCGAAATCACAGAGTTCATCGTGTGAGCCCTCATTGTGGTTTGTCAGCAGGAACGAAAAAGGATCTTGGGCACGGTATGACGGTGGGCCGCAGCATATTAACTACTGCAACTCTCACCCAAACTGCCCCTCTCGTTTTCTTATAACAGTATAGTATTCATTCATCTGCAGGGATTGGCAGCCCACAAAACCAACCAACCAACCACCCAACCTCACAAGTGGAGATGGTAGTTGCCAAGCAGTCAGATCTGCAAGCCTGCGCACAGCAGAGTCGAGCCTCCAGAATCATCAGTCCATCCGTCACCATGCCAAACAAACCCGGGAGGATCAAAGCGTTGAGATGCTCGAGGATCCGGTCCGATTTCAAAATGAAATTACTAAATAAACAAAATATAAACCAACACCAAACAAAAGGGTCATGGCTTTTCGCTTGGGAGTGATTACGCCTCGAATCACATCACTGCAGCTGGGACAGTCGCGTAACGCTGTCCTAGATTAAATCCCTAGCGCCCAAAAGGTTTTCCCTAACAAAAGACCTCTGCCAGATCTCTAGTCGTCGTTCACCCATGCCGCAGGATTTGCACTGCATTTCGCAATATGCTGTCTCTGCAAGTGTGGGTGTCTTGTATATATATATATATATATATATAGATATATACCCACACACACACGTTGCTAAGATCGTTTGTCCGTGTGAAATCCCGGGTGGAGAAGGGAAAGCGGCAGCTGGAATTGGCTCTGGGACGGCGAAGAAGAAGAAGAGTAAGCAGAAGAAGAAGAAGCCTGGCAATGGAGTGAATGTGCATTGACTGCCCCAGCACTGTGCCCTCGTCCATGGCTCCATCAGCACCAGCACCAAATGTCTCTCTCTCTCTCTCTCTCTCGCAAAAACAAATATATATATATATATATATATATGGCAGAGTTTATGAGAATATGCGAGAGTGAGTATGCATGAAGAGAGAAGGCAGGGCAGCTGCGGGAGACACGGTATTCGGTGACCGAGTGATTGAGACCTGTGACCGTTGAGAATGGAAGTTATGGGTCCATCCATGCTGTCCTGGCAGGTGGTTTTGCAGCTGGGTCCTTTCTCCATGCAGGCTCTTGTATTCCATCATTCAATCAATCACTCAATCAATCAATCATATACATTTGCTTCTATGGATCTTCTAGATGTTTTTGCCACTATGTATGCCCATTGCATATTGTGAGAGATGCTTTATGTGTGTATCTTTCACTACCATTTAATAGTTAAAGACTATTAAAATCACTTATATGTTTTTATTTATTTTTTATTATTATTAAAGAAAAAAGAATAGTATATAAACATAATCACATAAATTAAGCTACCAAAATTTTTTATTCGAAAAAAATCGACTTTTTAAAGAAACTTAGTTTATTTAACTTATGCTGTATACTTTCTTTACTTAATTTTAAATAACTTAATTTAAACATGTGTGTGATGTAATTTAAGGTTCTCAAATGACTTCCACAGAAGGGAAGAACAAACTTGTAAATGTAACAAAATATATTAAATAAGTGAAATGAAAGTTAATTATTTTATTTAAAAAAATAAAACAAAATATTGAAAAAATGTTGATTTTGTATCATCAAATACATTAATGATGATATTTTATGATGAAAGACTTTGAACCTTAGCTAGATAAATTCAAATCATATACAGTAAGATTTTTTTGTATTTGTTTTAATACCCAATATGACAAAATAAGAAAAAAATCAAGAATTTATTAAAAATGAGTGCATGGGGCAAATTTTTATAGGATTTAAATCAGATTGTATAAAGACCAAATGCCAACTCATTATGGATAGAAAAGATATGGGTAGAATAGAAATAGTATTTCCTAAGCAAAAACTACACAGCTTTCACATCAAGATAAATAAGGAACAAATATCAATTCTCTTCCTAGTTCAAAAATACATTTACTTCATGAAATAGAGTACCAACTTTTGTTCATAAAAAATGTGACTCTGAAGGATAGAAATATTAATTGAAGTTCATGTGAAATTCACACAAAAGTCATCTTTAAAACTAACTACTAATTGAAGTTCACAAGAACTATTTCCATGCTTAACTGCCCATGCTCTTATGAAATAGAGACACTACACTTGGTTGGATGGAGAGTATTGTGTATCAATACGAAGTTCATCATTTGCAATACAAAGTTTACATTCCCAAGTCATCAAGCTTGGTGGGAGCTGGAGGCTGAGGTTGGTTTAAGCGTCATGATGCAGTGAGGCATGGTGGTACTATTTCTGGATTATTGTTGATCCAGACAGACAAATTGCTTGGAGTCACAGAACTGAGTTGCTGAGCTGACTTTTGAAGGATGCTTTACTTTTAGCCATTGACCTTGAATAGCGTGTCAGGAGGAGGAGAAAAGAGGAGGAGGTGATGGGGATTGTGACTTAAGGGGACAAGCCCTGGCTGTTGGTTCACTTGGGTTTGCATCGTTGTCGCTTGCCACTTGTGCATCCAAAAGAGACCACATGCCCCACGGCCACCCACGCCTGCCTGCCACCAATAAGCACTATATACTTTTCTCTGTCCCACAAATCACCTGGTGTCATCAATCATAAGTGAGCTTCGGCTTTAAGCAAACTTGAATTCCCCAAAATAGATCGCAAGAAAGGACGACAATCTACTAGCACCAATGGTCTTCACATAAATGTAGATCGACGCAACCCATGCAGCAGTATTTGCGGCATTTCCATCCCCAGGTGATATATGTATATCGTCACACACAGGTATGCGAAGTCAAGGAATCTATTCAGCATGTTGCCTTGTGAGGAGGAGGCCCAAGAGAACATTCTGAGTTGGGAGAAGAGCAGACAGTCATTGATGCATTTAGCATTGTGTAGTTCCAGGTGATACAAGAAACGTATCTCGTGGGATTGCTAAAAAATGAACGAAACCCAATTTGTGAAAGAGTGCACTCATCTCCTTGCCACATGTTTAAGATACATGTCAAAGTTTCTTGACATTGACTTTTTCTCTTTTTTTCTTTTTTTCTTTTTTTCTTTCCTGGTAACCTGTACAGCATGCGTGTTGGAGGAAGTCCCATCTAAAGCATTCAACTGTAGTAAGTCCCTACGTCCTTTCTCTTTTCTTTGTTAAGGGCACAGCTTTTCTGAAATTCGAAACCATGACCAGGTGAAAAAGACAACAGTCCGTAGTCTAGCAAAGGAATTCAAAGCCCAGTAATTTTACCGGTAGATTACATGTGAGGCCAGGATCGATGAAGTCCAACTAAGGAGGACAAGACTAGTAAGCAGCTTCAGTAATCTGAGGAAGAGAAACTGTCAGCCATTTCTATTCAACACCAACGACTAGTCAGATCTGCTTCAACCATGATTTAAGCGTAATGTAGTTGGAGGCTGGGGTACATGATCGCAACCAGTGTATTTCGTTTTTTCTTGCTTGATGGGGCACTTCGATAACTAACGCAGTAGCTTGTCAGTCTTGTTGGAACTGACGTTGGCAGTGGACGGGTTGAAATATCTTCCGGCTGAAACTGTCGTTTGTTGGAGTCTGAGATGCACACCTATAGTAACAGAACGTTTTAATTATGCAGTACACGAGTCTCTCCCCTCGTAGCATCATAGCAGTAAGCTTACGGATGCCCTACTTCAAAGTGTGTAGCTGATAATGCTTGCCACGCCTTGCTATTCATCCGCTTTTGAAGGCTCGTTTCCTAAAGGATCACAACCAGGGTCGGGATATGGAGTTAGCACCAGTAAATATAGGAATCGGTAGCCAAACCCCTCCAAACCCATGAAGATAGCGGCGTCTTCGCAAGGCCGACTGCGACAGCTTACGTGTCGCAACCGTTCGCTGCCATGCGACGAGGTGAAAAGATCCCTTCATCATAATAACAAAAATAACAATTAAAGCATTTGAACACATCTGAGAAAAGAAAGGCTCAAGGTAAACCCGTAGACAACAGTCCGGCAAACAAAGCTAGAGAATGGATAAATTGCCAATTGCAGCTTTTTGACCATAAATCTTTGGCGAAGTGTTACGTTTCTTGCCTAAATCATCTTGGAACCAAAAGCATGCGAGAAGCCAGGTCTGGACCCACGCCGCTCAAGTATAAGATGAGCTCCTCAATCAACGCTTCCATACGCACTGCTGGCACCACGCGCATCTCTAGCAAGCGCTGCCGACCCAAACAAACAATTTCCCGAACATGCAAGTGTCACAGTATTGCTAAACAGGACAGTCTTGCACAGTAGTGTCACCCAGAGTGTAACAAAGCAGGGCGTAAGTCAGAAATGCTAGTGGAAAAAACTCAAAAAGAGACAATTAAGTGACGACAATAATAAAATGAAGGCAACACAGCAGTTATTGCAATTGTTCGACCACTATTCAGCTTACACACCTCGAATGTAAGGCATTGGTTGTTCAACAATAGAATTATTTTTCCTAAATCCGGAGTGCGCTCCTTGTTCTTTTCCATACTTTCATCTTTTCCACCTGAATGAGCGAAGGGCAGACCATTCTTGATGCTGAGGAGATCTTCGCTAGTTGGAGCACAGTAATCATCGTCAGCTTCTGATGCATCATTGTCTATTTCATCTTCTTCGATTCCAAAGAATTCCTCCATTTTCTCTGTCCCTCCACTTTTTTTAGCAGAGTTCTCTGCAGCTGAGGCATTCGGGGAAGAGCAATCGGAGAGGCACATATATTGAGAACAGGCAAGAGCTAGACGTGCTTTTCCAAAAGGGACCCATCTGTATTCAATACAAACGTGAACCATCAGAAGTAAGATAACGGAAGAGCAATTTTACTGAATACACAAAAGTGTGAAAAAGTCAGAACCAGCTCTACGTTGTCTCAACGTTTTCATAATATGCATAAGTAATGGTATGGTGTACAGTACATTAAACAAGACCCTTTTATAAGGAAAAATAAGATTAAGTTGAGATAACTTACATGTACTTCGAGGGACAAAGAAGCTCTGAAGGTGCATACGCAGCTTTATAACGCATCTTTGGACAGGTGTGTATGTAGTATCCAAGATAATAAAACGAGAGCGATGGGCACAACTTGTTGGCCTCCTGAACCCATTGAATCTCTCGTAAAGCAGAATACTTGCCCAAAGCTAAAAAAGCTAAATCAGGGTCCCAAAACAAATACTTGCTTGAAAGGCAACAAGGCAATATGTCGACAACTCCAACAGCCACCAACTTTCCATCTATACGGTATTGCTGGTGAAAAGAGCCAAATCCACAGCTTGGAGTCGAACCATCATTCTCAGGTGCAACATACATAAGCGGCGAATCCACAAGAAATCTACGGTAAGAACTTTCGTGGACCTCCTCCGGTTTATCATTGTGCACAGCTACCTGGTCCATTCCATCAATCACGTTGCCAATTATTTGTTTTCAAAACAAAACTTTTGAGATTGTGGCATGCCAATTTACTGTGGGATTAAAAATAAAATACTGTGTGAAGACTCAACCACAAGTTCCCATTTAAAATTCCTGATCAAACGATGAAATGCATGTGATTTTACACCCGTAAAGAAACCACTACAAGAGTACACTGATATAGTGACATTGTGACAGAATCATGAAAAAGAAACCAAACCTGATACTTCTTGTAAAGAGCGAACTCTTCAGCATCAAAGGATGACTGCTTGATTGTGATTGCTATGTGACGTGATTTTACACTTGAAACAGAAGGAAGAGGAAGTGATGGAGAGGGACTTGGATTTATTTCTTGAATACTAGGTGGTAAGACATCTGGAGAGGGAGAAGGAGAGGGAGGTAGCGAAGAAGAATTGAGTTTCCTTGCTTGGTCACAAGTATCTTGTGATGCTCGTTCTCCAGGTGCACCTAAAACGCAACAAATCTTTGACATGTCAAAAAATAGCACATAAAGTATGAGCTGTTGAGCATTATCAAACACACAACTAAGCTTGAAATCAGCACAGTTCTTAAATGATAATGAAGTAATAACACACCTAATTCAAGAAAACTTAAATCTAAATAAAATCGCAAAAACCTAGAAGCATTTCGAAATAACTGATGTCATTGAAGTACAAGTCTGATCGAGAAAAAAGTGATGGCTTCACAAAGAAACACATTCTGCATAGAGATCACCTGAGCAGCCTTGGATATAAGATGGTGTGACAGACGCATCCATCCCAGATGAGAGTGAGTTGCTCTGAGCTTCACATCCAAGAAGGAGAAAATTGAGATGGCCTTTGCAAGCTTGTGGAATATACCCACTCAGATCTCCAGTTTTCCCCAATTTAGAAACCAAAATTTCAGCAACAAGAGATGGGGAAAACTCCTGCGTTGACGAAAATGGCTGCAATCTGCTCACCTGGCCTCCGGACTCTACTTCCACTTCAGTGTTTACTATGTTACTTTTTCGTTTCACTGCTGCGGCAATAGCAAAAGCGACGCTAGAGGTGTAATCTAGTTGACCTTCAATTTCTTTCAACTTGCCACGAGTTTTATGAGATACTTTTCGTACCACTACTTGTGGAAGGTCCAAATCTTGAGGCAAGGAGCCAGATTCAACACATCTATTGACGGCACCCTGGATTGAAGCAGAAAGCTGGACTGCTAGTTCATCTTCCACTACTGAAGTTTTTTTCTTCTTCGCAGTAGTAGGAGGGTTCAGATCTGGTGTATCATGTGCGATGCTTTTTTTCTTTGCAACAGTAATCATTTCTTCACCTAACTCCTTACTATGTGCTTCTGCTGCATTGCTTTGACCAACATCACAGTATTCACTCGGCCGAGTTCCATGGTAAGAACCCTCCAAGTACCTGTCCACAAGAGATCACTAGTTGATCACATAGGCATAAATCATTGAAGAAAGTACAACATATGTTCACCAAGAAACACACAAATGCCTCCATTAAAAATGACGTGCAATTAATGTCTCAAGCATTTAAGACCATCTAGTGGCTCGCGTTTTCGACCCTCGTGAAGCAAAAACTTTAAAGTACCATCCTACTTCTAATGAGATTTCAAACCCTTCATTCGATAGCTAGTCATACTGTAGTTTGTAATGCAGGGGACATTCGAACAAGGACATACTTTTGATTCTTACCTTTGCATGCGACGCATGACACGAGCCTGATCTTTTGAGATGATGAAAGCATTAGCATCTAATCGGATGCTGTGTGGAGGGCAGCACGTTCGGTACATTGTTGGCTTGTACAGAAATTTTCCTGATCGCCTCCATCCTCTATTCAGCAGTTCTGCGTATGCATGAAACGGATTTGTGGAGGAAAGGAACACAGGTTATCAAAACTTCTCAAGGAAAAAGAAAACGTTCATTTCATCACACGACGAGAATTTGATTTGTTTAGATCATATATACAGGATTTTTGAGACAATTAAGTTACCATGACAAACAGGCTTAAGAAACAAACCTTGGTAATCGTCCACAGTAAGTGTATGAGCCCACATTCCTGCATGAATAGAGGTACAGTACCTTCAGGTGTCGGATATTCTTAAATTCACTTTGCGAGCAGAAAACTCCAATAACCAGAATGTCTTCCCGGATTTATTTATTTATTTATTTATTTATTCGAAGACAAGTCGATAAGAACACAGTGTACCTTGCGAAACACTAGATCGTGAGGAGGATTTACAATAGCCACAGGAACTGCTGTAAACACCTTGGTCCTCAACAATACTCATCACCCTCCTCCTCATGCTGCTCATGGCTAACCCCAACCTCTTCTGCGCCTGCTTGAGCCTCCTCTCCAGACACCAGCTTTGTTACCACTCCAATTTTTTGGTTCCAGGTTTTAACGAAACCCTCTTGACATCAAAGATGAATACAATCGGATCCACAGCGAAGACATTTAGACCATATTACCTCATCGAGAATGCACCGTAAAACGAATTAGAGCAGGTAATGCTGTCATCATAAACGCAAATCAGTATTATCTTCGTCGTTGAGGGAAATAGAAAAATGTCAATTCACAGTATTTCCAATTCTGCCGACCAACGTGAACCAAAAGGACGGGCTACATGGCGTGACTGCCAACTCGTTGGCAACAACCCCAGACATTCTGCTGTAGTGACCCCTTTCAGAAAGCCCAACACAAGAATTTAAACGCACCAAAGTACGTTGATCCAAAGGAAAAGAATGAAAGTTTTAAAACATCCCTCTTTCTTCTCCGTATCCGACACTCAGGAATCCATCCTCCCACCCAAACTCGTAATCAGGAAAATTAGGGTTTACAATGAGCATCCAATCACAATTCACAACACATGCTTCAAAAAAACCAGCCTAACCCACCCACCCTACCATAAAAAAGTTGGAGCCGGTGAGAATTGCAGTAAACTGTGAGAGCTAACAGAACACTTAAATTTCCGAAACAATAAAGACCCACCCGTGGAACCATCTCATGCTGCTCCTAGCATCGCTGCACAGACAGAATAAAGCGGTGGAAGTGCATGAATTTCTCTGTGAGGAACGAGGACGTTCGCTGCGACGGTCTCACCTAGGCTGCTGACGACCATGACCAGCTCATGAAGGAGCAGGGAGCAATGAAACGATCCCACTCCCTCTTTCCGCCCGTTGCTGATCCGACAGCTTACAGATTGAGAGCAGACAGGTGCGGGCATAAAATAGTTCACCCAGAAAGCGGTCCCAGCATGGATTTGTCTGCTCTGCCGTCCACGAAGCAGAGGAGAAAGCCTCCAAGGTCTGTATGCTTCTCGATCGTGCTCATAACCCCTCGCCTCTTGATTCTTCTTCTTCCTCCTCCTCCTCCTCCCCACTTTTCACTTTTTCGTAACAAATTTGTTGGCTGAGACAGAGCTTCATCCTCCTTCCATCGTCGACAAATCCTCGTCACGCTCAGAGAGTCTTCGGTATGTTGTTCCACCGCCCTCCCCCTACTTTCCCGACGAATTATAGACTCTTGCAGATAGGAAGGGGGCTTTCCGCGGAAGGATGTGTCTGTAAGGTCATTACGTCAGTCCATTACGTGGGAATCGACGCATTACGCGGCTCCCTTTGGTAATATGTGGTTCGGTGGATCCCGGCTGGCCGGTGGATCAGCTCGATTTAAGCGATTTTCTTCAAATTTCCATTGAAAACCAATACAAAGTGATGTGTTTGTTATCACATTGGAAAAATACAGGCATCCCAATATATATTTCTTGAATGAGTTTAATAGTTGGAAAAACAGTTTTGTACTGTGTAGGGCTTGAGTTCTTTTTATTTTTTTATCTGTTTCTTTTATAATAATGCATCTTGTGACTTCAATCATTTCATGACACCTAGGGGGTGGTGATAAAATTATTCTTTTTATTTACTTGTGTTATGATTAAATTCACTCAAATGAAGATATGGATGTTTATTACAAAATGCAAAGCAGCACCTGATTTCATTCATTGGGATTATAGTTTTAAAAATGTGAATATTGGGAGGATACATGTATTGAACGTGAAAAAAGAAATTTAAAAAAAAAGTGATATAATGTATTGAAATTTTTATTAATCTTTTTTATTAATCTTTTTTATTAATCTTAACATGATATGATTATATGAAAAAACATGTTTACATTATAATACTTTGAATTACATATACAAGCATACATCTCATTTGATACTGCCATGTGCATTTGAAAGGCACACAACTTTCACTTAATACCACTTGTTTATTCTTAAACACATGAAAGATATTTTTGGGTATAGGATATGTTTTATTAAAAGAACTGCAATCTAAACATCACAATAGATTTACTTGATACATTGATATTTATTTCACAGTAAATCCAAAATTATGTTACTCTGATTTTATCTTTATTTAAGCAATGTCACCAATAAGACTAATATTATTTCAAGGCTACAAAAATAGAAAATTACAATGTCAAAATGAGAACTTTATTGATAATTTTTTGAAAAAAATTCTATACAACCTTTAACTCTAATTATTACCTTGCAAAGTTTTTGCATTGTTTTGAATTAACAAACTTTTACCTATAAAAGGCAATGCAAACAAAAAATTCAAAACACATTTTAAAAAAAGAAAATTAATCAAATTCCTTGGTAAAATATATAAAAATTAAAATATGTACTTAAAAAAGAAGTGGATCACTGCATTACATACATAAAAGCATTCAGCCACACAATTGTTGCAGTGTGCAATGGTCACAGGTTAACAAATAAACTCTGATTATATGAATATAGGTTTTTGGTGATGACTTATCACAAGAGTAGAAATGGTGGGTTTGGCACACTCCTGAGATTGAATGCTCCCACGATGACGTGGCAACCCACCTCCAGATCTCCAACGGACAGTTTGCAAATTTGCACCAGCACAAATGAGGTGCCGAAGAGGTGGCGGTTTGAACGACACGCCGTGGCGGGAATCCCCCATCGCTCCCGCCAAATACTGGCGCCAACAGCGTCTCGCTCCCTCTCTACGCTTCCCCGCGTTCCCGCCCCGACGCCACTCCGTTACCCTACTCTCACCCACATCGGCTCGGGACCTATGGGACTCCTCTCTACGGCTTGATTTTGTCCAGCTGAGCTTGGAAATTGCGGTTTCATTTGAGGTTGTGCTCGATTAGGCCTCTGTGTTGCACGTTTCGTGTCTTTTCTGTAAGGATCCTCGAGGTTTGCGAGAATTTTCTCGGACGGAAGCGGAGCAGACTTGGAAGTGTTTAGGCGGTTTGTGAGTTCTGTGCGAGTATCTTGGTGGTTTTGCGAAAGTTGGGTAGTGTAGGCATTTGTGAGACGTGGTTTTAGATTGAGGATCTGTTCGGAAAGTTGGGTAGTGTAGGCATTTGTGAGACGCGGTCTTAGATTGAGGATCTGTTCGGAGGGAGTATCACATTTTCTCTTTCGTCTCTCTCATGGTAGCAGCGGTTAGGTTTGTTTTGTTCCGTCGAACTTGGGAGCTGCATCGCCACTGTATAGGCTGCGATGTGTTAGGTGCTCGGAGCAGCATTTAGAACGGGATATTGCGGTTCTACGCTCAGCCTCGCGTACCCATCGGAGCTTTGATCCGAAGTGGAATTATCCACATCCAGCATGGTGATATCCAAGAAAACACCCAAAGATAAGCAGCCGCATAGTATTCCTGCTGAGAGAGAGAAACTGAAGAGGGAGAAGGCCGAGAAAAAAGCGGAGAAACTGCGGATCCGAGCGGAGAAGGAAGCAGCTCGAGCAGAGAAGGAGGCTGCTCGAGCAGAGAGGGAGCTGAAGAAGCAACAAGAAGAAGCTGAGAAGGAGCAGAGAAGAAAAGACCGAGAGCTGAGAAAGAAAAATGAGGAGGAAAAGAAGCAGCTGGACGATGCAGAGAAGGAGCAGAGAAGGAAGGAAAAGGAGGCTGCAGAAGCAGAGAAGGAGCTGAAGAGGAAAGAGAGGGAACTGAGAAGGCAGCAGGAGGAAGCAGAGAAGGAGCAGAAAAGGAAGGAGAAAGAGGTTGCTGAAAAGAAGAAACAGTTGCTTCTTCAAAAGCAGGCTACTATAATGGATAGGTTGTTTCGCCGTAAGGAGTCTGACACTCCCGTGGCTCACGAGAAGCAGTCTCCCGCTCAAGCCGGCTCATCACCTTCTCCTGTCCATCAGACACCCGAGGGCATTTCAACCATCAGGACGGAGCCATCTACGGTAGAAGTGGTGATGCGGTTGGACGAGGGGTTGAAGTTACCCTGCACCCTAACCGAAGAAGAGATCCTACGCAGTCATGTATCTTCATGGCAAGAAAAATGGAAACGCAGATCTTTAGAGCCATTCCGGAGATGGGGAGTCCGAATGGCGCCCAAGGTTACAGTGTATCGTGAACTACGGCTACAAGGTGCCAGTGCGAGCTTCCCCCGGAGAATTGAGTCTGCAGCAAACTTAGTGAGCTCCTCTACTTTGGAAGATCAGGCACCGAGCCTGAAACGAAGTAGGGAAGATTTCGAAAGCATTCGTGATTGTAAAGTGGAAGATGATTGCATCCTACTGAATGAAGTTCCAATCGACAGCCCACCCAGGAAGAAACACTGTAATACGAGGTGGAAGTTGCTGCAATTTGACAAGAGTCATCGGCCAGCTTACTATGGCACCTTTTCCAAGCTGAGTTCAACTGTTGGACCACGCCATCCCCTTAGGAAAGACCCTTCTCTGGATTATGAGGTGGATAGTGATGAGGAGTGGGAAGAGGAAGATCCAGGGGAAAGTCTTTCCGACTGTGAAGACAAAGAAGAAGACGTGGAGAAGGCTGACTCTGAGTTGGACGAGGATTCTGCTGATGGCTTTGTCGTCCCTGATGGGTATTTATCAGAAAATGAAGGAGTGCACTTGGAAGAAACAGACATGGAGGATACAGGGAAGGCAGCTGAAGTTAAAGCTCCGTGTGAATCTGGCACAGTATCTGAGGGCATGGTCTCTGTGGATCCAATGGTTCGCAAACAGCAGCATCTTATTAGGCTTCTTGACAATGTGACCAAGCACGCATTGCAGCGAAATCGGCCATTCTTGGTATCTGATTTATTGGAACGACCGAGTGAGAAGAGTACAGAAAATCAGACTGAACGGCTATGTTTTCAAGCTCTTCGGATGTGCGTCGTTGCTCCCAATCTTCTCATAGGGCCAATATGAGCAACATGTCTACAATCGCCTTCAGCTTTTGATCTTTCACTGTCTAGACAACATTGAAATGGTCGCATTGCCGTGCTGGGCTACGTCGGTAACCAGCCTGTCAACATCACCTCTTCACTTCGACTGGAGTTTTCGGCAGGTAAACATTGAGGTACAAGAAGAGAGTGTTCGATCATATGTGCAGTGCTTGTCCTAGATGAGATGACAGCCACTGTCGTAGTTTTCCAAATTCAGAGCTGAGATATCACAAATAGAGCATTTCGCTTTAATCCATGATCTCAGGTGCCCATTTCACGAAGACATTCTTGGTGATGAGTACTTTTGCTTCATCTTATGAAGCAATTCCATTGCTCCTCCTTCACTTTTGTAAAAATACTACTGCTAACTATGAAGAGTTATCTAAGGAACCTGTTGTTACCATGTTGCGACATAATAAAACTGCATTTGGTACTCAGTGTCCAGTTGTGCTCTTCGTTTAGAAACAATGTTGGTTCCACTTACCCTTGATGATGTATGTGCTAAAAATACACCACTCAGTTCAATCCTAACAGAAGTGCGTTGTAATTACTTCACTGAAGCATCGTGTACAACCTCAACATGTCTACTGTGGAGAGGTGGAAGTAGAGATGATTGTATATCTGTACTGGTACTTAATTTTGTGGAATGTCTTCTTCGTTTTAGGACTAAGTCCCACTGGCTGGCTGTCAGGACTTCAATTAAAGTAACCAGAAAATACAAACTAATTAAACCATAATAAATCAAAGAGTAATCGTATTATGATTGTCTTGTAAGAATAATAAGCACATAAGAAATCATATTATAAAAAATATTTCATGAATGAGCTCTAAAAATAGATTCAAGAAAAAGTGATATTTGAGAAACAGCTTTTTGTCTATCATCAAAGACTCTGAAGAAGTCAAGTAATATTAAAAGTGAAAAAGACATAAGTAATATATTTGAAATAAAAATAATGCTGACAAAATAATTAAATTTTTCAACAAAAAAAAATACAAGAATCAAATGCATTAATTCAAGTTGTGTTTGATTATTTATTTTATGTATGATCTTGAAATGAATTTAAATTTTTAACAAGTCTTTGATTGGCTTTTTTTAACAATAAAACTTTTTGTTAATTAATTGCAATTGCATGTGTTTATTTTGTTTTAAAAAAAATTCTTATTATTATGGTTATGATTTTAGAACAAATTAGAAGCACTTTATATTTAGGGGACAAGGTGAGAGGTCAAAATTTTAAATATTTTGATTAGTTGAGATTGAGAAGCCTCTTTGAGTTTGCTTTATACTTAGAAAACTACATCCAAAGCCGGTAAGAAGAAAAGATGAGGTAGAATATATTTTTTTCCTATATGGCATGAATAGTGTTGTTCCTTAGAATTTTTGTTGGATATATCTCAAGAGGTGGTTCATAGAAAAATTCAAAAAATTATATAAAAATACTTAAAATAACCATTATAAAAAAATATATATATATATATATATATATATTTATACTTCTTATAACTGCTAGAATAAAGATAGGAATTGATTTATTTAGAGTTGTAATAAAAGAATAATTTGGTCTATATTATGGCCTCTTCTTACTTTATATTATATTTAAAGACCAAGGCTTTTAAAGGAGGGATTTTCTTCACTAAGCATGGGATCTTGGTAAAGCTTTTGAACCATTGATTTTCAAAGCGGGCTTGCAAGTTAAAAGCCCACTTACATCTTAGATTATATTTTATAGATTTATGATTTATTTTAAAAATTAAAATTTTTCTTGATATAAGTTTAGATATAAATAAATAAATAAATAATAATATATAAAATTAAAAAATTATATTATTATAATATAAAAAAATAATTTTTTAATATATTAAAGATGATTATAACTAATTTTAAATTATATAATTTTACTTAATCAACCAAATATTGAATAAAAATCATATATTAAAATAATATGCTTGATTTTATTAATATTTTAAAATTTATATAAATTTGTGTAATGTAAAGTCAAGAAGGTTTTTTTATTATATCCTTAAATCTTAAGCAAATGAAAAATGGTAATATGGATGAAAAATTCTAAAATACAAAGTAGACTAGTAAAATATAAATTAATCTATTATAATACTAAACTAATGTGGCTTGGCACTCAATGCCATGTATCGTTGTCATATTATAATTGCTTATAGTATGTAAAAATTAGTCAAAATATATAATATATTTATAAGTTCTAATATATATTAGAATGGTTAGTAGATTAAATTAAAGGGAGTTGATATAAAAAACTTTATTTTGGTTTTTTTTTTACTTATTTTGATTATGACATTTAAATTATATACGACCTAAATATGTAGTATAAAGCCTTGAGAGGAGACTGGAGCCCAAAGATGAAGAATTAAACTACTAAGAGACTTATTTGGAGGGATGAAAGCAAGATATGAATGAATGAAGGCAAAGAGTGAAGATTTTCATTCCCATTGGTTGATGGTCATGTCTAATAGACTTTGAGCAAATTATCTATGATGAAAATAATGATTTTGGTGACTTCAAAGAGGACATTCAAAAATCAGAGGCTAGGATTAGTAAGCTTGTTTTATGTACTATAATTTCAATATAAAAATAAAAAGATTTGGAATTTTTATGAAAAAGAAGTAGGCGCTTGAAGTTAAGAAGTACAAATTGTACCTACTGTCATTCTTTTGAGGATACAAGGAGTTATATAAGAGCTTTTGGAGATCAACAGGTGTAATTAGAGAGGTGATTTCAACACCTACATCTTATATAGAAGAATTATTACATTTGGAAATTAGAAGAAGGAGATATTATAAGTTGATGATGTTAAAATAAATAGATAATAGTAAAAATAGAATAAATTATCAAATAAAAGATATTATCTTAGATAAGTTATTAATGGTCAAAGGATAGATTCTTAGTATATAAAAAAGATATCCTATGGATATAAGATAAAATTAAGAATAAAGAGTCAAAGTCAAGAGGATAAAATATCTATTAGAGAATATCCAAAAGACTAGATAAGAATAATTAGTGTATGGCATAAAATACCCTCATAATACATAAGATGCTAAAGAATCCTAAGATCATTGAATATCCTCGTGGTATATAAGATGCCAAAAGATTCTATAAATATATGTATAAAAGTCAAAGAATAGAAGTTATCTTTTAAGGTAACAACCACCACCTATAAGTAATAAAGTTGGAAGTGAAAGTCATCTTATTCCACATTTTCTTTATGTACAACCTCGCTGATGCTAAGTATTGTAGCTTCTAACTTCTCTTTTTTCAATAGATTATGGATCCACTTATCTTTATATGTGAGTTTTAAAGTTCTTTGAAGTTTTTATTGTCATAAAGAATAGATCTTATTGTTGTTGTTAATATTAAGATTTGAATCTTTTAACTTTATTATTACATCTATTTGTTGATGTTATATTACTCTTACTTATTGTTAAGTATATATTAGGATTTGTTAGACATCTTTGGAATGATATTTTAAAACAATAGTATTATGTTTTCTTGCTATGTTACATCATTGATGGACTAATATTGAACTTTGATGTGGTTTAAAAGCTTAAAGTAATTAAAAGACCTTTTATAATGCTAAGAGGTGATTTGTGAGTTTGAAAGTGAGTGAAGAGTGGAAAATCTGATAGGAGACAATCTTATAGTATAAAAGACTTGTGAAAAGTCTTAGAAATGAAGTTGAGAGTGTTTTGAGAGTGAAATCACAAATTTTTTCACAAAGAGGGCATTTTGGGATTTTAGGGCAGCAACACCTTTTTGCTGATTTTGAAAGCTCTATTACTTCTTTTCTTGATTTTTGTTGATCCATCTCTTCCTTAGACATGGCTTTAAGTGAAGGTGAAGACTTGAAAGTAATTGAAAAATTTAGAGGAGACAATTTCTACCATTGGAAGGTAAAAATAAAGCTTATATTGGTATCTTTAGATCTTTAGAATATTATAGATGAAAGCAAAGAGCCTCCAAGCACAGGTGCTAATATAAAAGAAAAAAAAATATAAACATCATGAAAAGAAGGTATTTGGTTTGATTGCAAAAAATATTGATGTTGCCAACTTTTTACATATTATCTCTTATAAATGAGCAATATAAGCATAAAAGATATTTTATAATATCTATAAAAATAGAAATCTTATAAATATTATATGGACAAGGAAGAAATTCTTAACAATAAAAATGAAAGAAGAAGAGGATCTCATGGCTCATATCAATAAGGCAAAAGTTCTTGCAAATCAATTAATAATTGTTGAGAAGGTGGTAGATGATTATGATATTATCATGCAATTATTCTTGAGCCTTCTCAAGTCTTATAATTAACTTATAGTAGCATTAGAGTCCATTAAGATCAAAAAACTTACATTAGACTATGTTATATCAAGACTTACTCATGAAGTAACAAAGAAAAAAAAAAAAAAAATTTAAAAAAAAATTTGGCTCTCTTTTCAAGACAAGGCAAAGATAGCTATTCAAATTAATATAATAATATAAAAAATAATGTGAAAAATTGCTTCATTTGTGGAAATCATGGCAGTATGCAAAAAATTGTTGTAAGGCCAAAAAAAATAATAGAAAGAATACTAACAATGCAAGTGATGATCATGGTAGAAATGATTATACTTTCATAGCAAATGAAGGGACAACCATGGCTACCATATCTAAGTGGATTTTTGATTCAAGTGCTACTAAGCACATGACTCCATATAAGTATTTATTTGATATTTACAAAAAAATTCTAGCAACTAAAGTATGGTTAGGAGACAATGGAAATGTATAAGCCATTGGAATTGGCTCCGTTGTGGTGGAGATTGTTGTGAAGGATCAAACCAAAAGAATCAAATTGAAAGAAGTCTTATATGTACTAATAAATAATAAGAATCTTCTTTTGGTGAACAAACTTATTTCACATGGTTATAAGATGCAATTTGATATGAATGGATATTTTATTAAGACATTGGTTTGACAATATGTTGCAAAAGGCTTTAGAGATGGCAATCTTTACTTTATCAATTGTAAAAAAATGAATGGAGTTGAAGTGGCGATATTTGCTAGATTTTTACACGATCAAGATAAGTTTGGCATTTAGCATTGATGCCTTAGTCATTTGAATGCAAAAAGCTTGAAAGAGCTTCAATCCATGGTAAGTGGCTTAGATCTTGGTCATTTTAGCTACAATGCCATAATACTTACTTATGAAGGTTATATTCAAGGCAAATAACAAAGAGCTTTATTTTCAAGTAGAGTTGCAACACGTGCAACAAAGTTGTTGGAGATTGTATAATCTAATGTTTTTGGACTTATGAAGGCACCATTAACTAAAAGAGCAAGGTATTTTGTTATATTTATTCATGACTTTTCAAAGAAGGTATGGATTTTTATCTTGAAAGCTAAAAATGAGTATTTTTCAAGGTTTAAGGAATTTAAGGCACTTGTGGAGGAGCAATGTGAATGCAAGATTAAAATATTAGATATGGATAATAGTGGTGATTACTTATCAAAGTATTTTGATGTATATTTAAAGATTCAAGGTATTGTAAGATAAACCTCTACTCCTTACATTCCACAACAAAATAGAATTGCTAAAAGAACAAATCAAACTATTGTAGAGATAACAAGGAGTATGCTTCATATTTCAAATTCACCACTATTAGAAGTATTGTGACAATTAGGATAGCAATGGACTTGGAGATGCATCAAATAAATATGAAGATGGTCTTTTTGAATAGAAAGTTCAAAGAAGACATCTACATAGATTAATCACAAAGATTTGTTGAAGAAGGCAAACAATACCTTGTTTATAAGTTGAAGAAATCCTTATATGGGCTAAAACAATCACTAAGGACATGGTACCAAAGAATTGATACATTCTTTATGAATGAAAGATTTATAAGAAGTGAGGCTGATCATTTTATGTATGTGATGCAATCAAATGAATTCTTATTGATTATAATTTTCTATATTGATGATTTCATCATCTTAATCAATACCTTAAAAATAATGGATTAATTAAAAATAAAATTAGAAAAAAAATATGAGATGAATAATTTGGAAAAGCTTCACTATTATTTAGGAATAGAATTTGTTAGAGATTATGCTAAGAAGACCATTATAATGAGTCAAAGCAAGTATATTGAAGAGGTGCTGAAATAATTCAATATGGAAGAGTGTAAGCCCATTGGAACATCTTTAGAGACTAATTTGAAGTTAATAAAGCTTACGAATGAAGAGTTTGTTGAATTATTTCAGTTAATAAAGGTGAAATGCAAGGTGTTCCATATAAGACAGTAATAGGCTCACTTATGTATGTAATGATTGACACAATGATGGATCTTGTATATGTAATGAGTATCATGAGTTAATACATATCAAAGGTAAGACCAATCTATTAAACAACCATAAAAAGAATCATGAGGTACTTGAAAAGCACATTGAACTTTATATTGTGCTTTGGGAGTGATAATATTGGTTTTTATGGTTATTGTGATGAAAATTGGACTGGAAATGCAAATGATAGATGATCAATAATGGAATATGTGTTCTTTGTTGGAATGAGAGCTATTTCATGGAATTGCAAAAAATAACCTACAATTGCAAGCTCTACAATGTGAGGCGGAGTACATGGCAGCAAGCCATAATACAATAGAAGCAATATAATTAAAGCAAGTTTTGAAAGATATTAAATTTGTGTAATTAAAAGCAATTCCAATAAAATATTATTATAAATAGATAATATTAAAAATAAAATAAATTATCAAGTAAATGATATTATTTTAGATATATTATTAATTATCAAAAGATTGATTCTCAACATATAGAAAAGACATTCTATAGGTATAGGATAAAGTCAAGAACAAAAAATCAAAGTTAAGAGGATAAAATATCTATTAGATGTCAAGGATACAAGATAGCAGATTATCCATGAATCAAAGAGAAGAATTCAGAACCAAAATAACTTCAAGAACAAAGAATTGGATGGACAAGAACAAGAATTAGATCAAGAACATGAGACTAGATTGATATCAAAAACAAGGCAACACTTTTGATTGCTCGAAGACTTATGTTGGCAAGACTAAGGTACTCTTTAGTCTTGTCCCTTATTTATACTATGAGGCCTTATGTCCTATTGGACCTTCTAAGAATATCTTAGAATATTCTAAAAGCCTGAGGAAGATTTTTGAAGACTCTAAAAAGTCTATGGAAGATCTTGAAAGATTAAAGAAGATTCTAGAAGGTCCTAAGAATATCTTAGAATATTTTAGAAGCTTAAGAAAGATTCTAGAAGATTCTAAAAAATCTATAAGAGATCTTGGAAGATTAAAGAAGATTCTAGAGGATTTTTAAAAACTAAAGAAGATTCTAGAAGGTTCTAGAAGATTTTAAAAGATTTTAGAAAGCTATAGAAGATTCTAAAAGATTATAAAAATTCTAATAATGACTTAAAGTATGTATGTGATATCACCTTCTCTTCTAGCAATGAATTTCACGAGGAGCCGAAGCAATTTGATGATCAAATTATATGCGTAAGAATTTTAAAATTTGTCAGAGTAGAGAAGCAACATATTCCATCTTTTATTTGTTGATTATCGGTTCAACATGACCCTTGAGATGATGTCAATGACCTCTAGATATAACCTCTGTTAGGCTAACATCCCATCCAAGAATTTGCTCTTTATTGCGGCCTTCAAAACATCCTCCAAATATAATTTCTGGTCCACTTAGAATCATCCTTCCAACTTTGAGGAGTATTACCAAAGCTCGGGCATTTGAATCGAGATTTTGGTGATGAGGCCGTATCTCCAAAGACTCCAAGCGTGGCCTTACTTGATGTTGGTATACTCCTTCTTCATCTTGTCCATGTTCTTCAAACCTAAGAGATTGTGAAAGTTGTAATGATTCTTCAACTGCTTATATAGTAGAAGAGTCTTCTGACTCTTGTTCCTGCAATTTCCTTGAAACGTGAAGATTTGACATGATAACTAATAAGCTTCTAGCAAGATCTATTCTATCCTAAAAAAATACAAATATAGGTCTTGGCATGGCTCTCCCTTTTTTATATTGATCTTTTGTTGTTGATAGAAAGCGTCATTTAGAAGCCAAGAGATGTTACTATCCACGAAATCTTCAATGACCATTGAATCTAGATTTTTTAGGATATTGTTGATAGAATTGGCGAACCTTCTTAGGTGCATTCATAAGGTTATTTGAGAGTTCCCATGTTCTTTTGCTAACTCCATAGCTCTTTTAATGGATGAAATATTCCAATCGTCCATATCTTATACGTAAATCTAATATTTTATTAACCTTGTATTCAATCTTTTGATTGACTTCAATTGGAGCTGATGGTCGAATAGTTCTTCTAGTAGTATTTGATTTATAATAAGTTTCTAAAAGCGAGATATGAAAGATTGGATGAATGTGCATACTACTTAGTAGTTCAAGACAAAAATTTATTATATTTACTTAGTGTCAAATTATAAAAGGTCTAAGTCTTTGATAGTCTAATTTTTGTGATGGTCAATTTGTTGGTATATTTTGTCAAAGTAATCAGACACGATCTCCTATTTTGAAATTTGATTGATTCTTGTGATGAATGTCTGCATAGTCTTTATATTGATCTTAGGCTATTTGTAATTAGAAATTTCAATTCTTCATAGATGGTTATTAAATAGGTAGCTTGACTTTCTATAACAAGGCTTCTCACATCTTGAATTTGGAATGGATCTACTCTAAGGTGGTATCCATAGTTTGAGAAGAATAGAGTTTATTTTGTTGAAGAATATTTAGAATTATTGTATGCAACCTTAGCCAATGGTAGAAACGCCATCCAATCATCTTATTGATAATTTATATTATAATAAAGATATTGTTTCAAGACGTGATTCACTCGTTCTGTTTGACCGTCACTTTGAAGATGATAAGCAGATGATAGGTTGATCTTGATCATCTGCTTTTAAAAGCCGAAATAGTCCTCTCTAAAAGTTTGATATAAATTGTGGTCCTTGATCTAAAATAATGTCAATTAAAAGGCCATGTATTTGGTAAATATTATCAATAAAAAGCTTGGCTATTTTCTCTCTAAAAATAATCTTATTGTACATAATAAAGTGTGCCATCTTAATAAGACGGTCTACCACCACAAAAATTGAGTCTTTTCTATTCAAAATTGTGAGGTTTGTAATGAAATCTATAGATAACAATTGCCATGGGCTCTTAGGAACTGGAAGGGATTGTAGAAGTCCATATGGTTGGTATCTTGGGATCTTTGTTTGTACACAAATTTTATATGATTGGATGAATTCTTTCACCAATTTCCACATTTGAGGCCACTAATAGTCTCTTGATATTAATTCCAAGGTCTTATTGAAGCCAAAGTATCCAACTGTTGGAAGGTCATGTCGAGCTTGAAGAATTTGAAGTCTTATAGGTCCTAGAGGAACATATAGGAGATTCTTGAAATATAACAATCCATCTTTCAATTTGAAATTATTGTTTTCTTCGACATGTGCATTTTTTCAAAAATATGCATTTTTTACAAGATATGCACATTTTGAGTACAATATTATGTCTTTTGGACTTACAAATGTACTTGCAATCTTCTAACATATGATGAATGATATCTTACGAGAATACTTAGATGACTTTGTAGTCATTTACTTAAACAATATCTTGATCTTTTCTAAGAATGAATAAGAGCATGAATATCATATATAGAAGGTATTAGAGAAACTATGAGAAAATGGATTGTATGCCAAATTAGAGAATTGCTCTTTCTACCAACCATCAGTCAAATTTTTGAGATATATTGCTTCAAAAAATGAAATTTCCAAGAATCCAAAGGAGATACAAACTGTTGTGGAGTGGAAACAACCGTTATCAATTAGAGATGTATAATATTTTTTGGGATTTGTAAATTTCTATAAAATCTTTATCAAAGATTATTCCAAGATTGCAGCTCCATTAACGCAACTCATAAGCAAGGACAAATTTATTTGGGATGACAAATTTTTAACGACAAATTTTTAACGACATGTGATTTTGAATGTCAAATAAAATTCTTGGTTAGATTTTCATCAATATATTCTTGCAAGGCTATAAGCTTCATTTGTGACAGATTGTAAATTGGACCAAATGGAGGTTGAACTCCATCTTATAATTTGATTACACAATCATAAAGACAATGTTTTGATAATATGTCTGCTTTTTTCTTTTCAAATACGTCTTCCAGGTCGCGATATTGACTAGGAATATCCTGCTTCAGTTGTTCCATTGGGTCTTTCATTGGAATAGCATACAATACAAATGCATCTATTTTTTTTGCTGCTTGCATAAATGCTTTAGCTTTAAGGAATAGAGCAGTACCTTGTTTTTTTTTTTGATGTATGGATCTTGAGGAAATCTTCCACGTATTCCAATCAATATCAGGATTATGTAGCTCAAAGCAAGGAAGTCCAATGACAATACGATTTTTCAGACATCTAATGATGTTGAAAATAATTTGTGATATTTGATCTCCTAGTATCACTTCCAATGGTTGGATTTCTTTGACAACATCTATTAATGCAAGGTTTTGTCCATCAATGACTTCAATGGATGTAGGATGGATCTTCTTTACAAGTAATAGATTGTGCGTGGTTGCAAAATCCTTATCTATAAAGCATGCTGAGGCTCTAGTATCTAAAAGGACTTTAGCAAAAATTTCTTGTTTCAAGGTTTTTATATATATAGGAAGTATAAAATAAGATGTTGGATCTGAAGGTAAAAAGAGATATTTTTCTAGTATTTTAGATTTGGGGGTAATCAACTGCAAGGTCCCTACTATAGTTGGACGTCTTCATTTTCCAACCTTTCTAATTTGACTATTATATCTCTTGCCTTGAATTCTCTAGACTTATTTGGGCAATTTGCTGCCTTATAATTGGATCTTTTATAATATAGGCATAAATATTTTTGCCAATACATATTCTTTTCCGCTGGTATTAATGGCTTGAATTGAATCGCATCAATTTGCATAGGTTCAGTATATGTTAATGGCTTTTCTAATACTCTTGAAGCTCTAGCAATCATATCTTTATAAGAATTGCTGAAAATTGATTGCCTTTCTTATTGTAGTTCAAATAGGCGATTGTCACAAGTAATAGCTTGAGCTATGAGTTCTTCTAAGCTTTCAACTCTTGGCATTGTGATCAATAAATTCTTTACATCATCTTTTAGGCCATAACAAAATCGAGTCATAAAAGCCTTATCATTCTAATCAAGATCAAAAGTAAGTTGTTGAAATTCTATGACATAAATCGCAGTTGAATATTGTCCTTGTCGTAGATTTTGGATCTTCTTCTTTGCCACCCTCTCTCAATTACTATCTCTAAATACAACAATAAATCTTTTCATAAAAGCTTCTAAATTGTATAAGATCAAAGAATTCTTTTCCAATAGTGGCGCAAACCATGATCAAACATTTTTTGATAAAAAGGTGCCTACAAAAGTGACTTGAGTGAATCCATTTAGATAACTAGAAGGATATAGTCATAAGTAAAGTTGCACTTGTTGTTCAAACCCTTGAAAGTTGGATCTTATTCCATCAAACTTATTAGACATACTAGCTTTTGGCTCTTTTATGACAACCCTTGGAACTTCTAGAGAAATTATATGCATAGCTTGTCTACCGCTTGCTTCTCTTAATCGAATAATCTCTTGTTGTAAGTTATAAATCTCTCGCTTAATTTCTTCAAATACTTGTTTTATTTGTAGTTCCTTTTTTGTGTTGGAAAAGAATGTCATTTCTTTTTATACTATATCTAATAGAGCTCAAAGATTTTCAAGAGTTGCTACTCTATTTTCTATTTGTGAGGATGCACCTCCATTAATCTGATCTATTTCCATCTTAAAAAAAAAAAAATTGATAAGCTATTAGTATTTTCTATACTAAAAAGAATATTTTTAGATAGTTAGTTTAGAGGAGAGTAATCCACAACCTCTAAAATGTAGTAATATATCTTAAGAAAGGGATAATCCACTCTTTCTGAAGAAAAATCAACTACAATAAGTAAGCATATCAGTCTAGAGGGAGATAGTCCCCACTCCTCTAGAACGCAATAGTATCTTGAAGATGGGTAATCCACTCTTTATCAAGAGATCTAAGCTCTGATATGATTATATAACGCAGTCTTGCCAAACTTTTAGGGATATTAGATAGCAAGTTAGCCAAGAACCAAGGATAAGAATTCAGAACTAAAATAATTTCAAGAACAAAGAACTAGATGGACAAGAATAAGAACTAAATCAAAAACATGAGACTAGATTGATATCAAGAACAAGGCAACACTTTTGATTGCTCCAAGACTTGTGATTGTAAGACTGAGGTGCTCCTCAATCTTACTTCTTATTTATACTATGAGGCCTTATGTCCTATTGGACCTTCTAAGAATATCTTCGAATATTCTTGAAGCTTGAGGAAGATTATGAAAGACTCTAAAAAGTCTATGGGAGGTCCTAGAAGGTTAAGAAAGATTCTAGAGGATTTTCAAAGGCTAAAGTAGATTCTAGAAGATTCTAGAAGATTTTAGAAGATTTTAAAAAGCTATAAAAGATTCTAGAAGATTATAAAAAGTTCTAATAGTAGCTTAAAATATGTCCGTGTCACTAGAGAATATCTAAAAGACTAAATAAGAATAATTAGTGCATAGCATAAGATACCTTTGTGGTGTATAAGTTGCCAAAGGATCCTAGGATTATTGGATATCCTTGTGGTATGTAAGATACTAAAGGATCCTAGGAGCATGTGTGTAAAAGTCAAAGAGTGGAAATTATCTTTTAAGGCATCAACCACCGTTTGTAAGTAATGGATGTTAGAAGTGAGAGTTATCTTATTCTAAATTCTCTTTATATGCAACCTTGTTGATATTAAGTATTGTGGCTTTTAACTTCTTTTTCTTCAATAGAAGATAACAAATTGAATTCCAAGGCAGTAATTAGACCATTTTATTGATAGTAATAATTTCCACCATATTTTGAGCTTTTGGACAAATTTTTATCTAAAAATTTCTAAAAAGATGAATTATTATATTAAAAAGCTATATATCAAATTTTTATGGCATTTAAGCATTTAATTATAAGATATAAAAAATTTAGCATACATGTGTCTATAAACAAGGATTTAAAGCTATTGTTGGGATTTTGGCAATATCTAAATATAAAAAATAAATCAATGGTTGAAATTTGTTGTAGTAGTTGTTAAGAGTACATCAACACTTCATATAAAAGTTGAATACTTTTGGATGGTCTGATTTGGGAATATACATTATTCAAGTTTGAAAAAAATCTTCTTCAAGGTTAATAAAGGATTTAATATATTTTACTACATTTTGGAGATTTTAGAGTACTTGAGGCTTATGTGCTTAATGTAATTGCCCTTTCTTAGGAATAACTTTATATAAATTTGAAATTTTTAAAAGTCTATTTTGATACTTGATTGAAAAATTAGTGATAGTTAGAAATCTAGTGCTTTTTTGAAGCAAATTCTTTCTATCCCGACACTATAATAGTTATTATGTAAATAAAGATTGTTGTATACATAAAATTGAGTGCTATAAATCAATATCAAATATGCAATCAAATTCCAATAAAAAAAATAGATAATAAATTCATATTAAAATATCTTTCTTAATAGATTAGGAGTCCTTTCAATCAATTAGGATCAAAATGCATACAAAATTGACATGATTACCATAGTGATGTTGCTGCAAGAACTATATATATTCAAGTTGGTATAGCAGTAAATCCACAAGAAGGCTTTAGTTCATTCCAATAGATAAAACATGATTAAATGACCTTCTATAATAAGAATAAGTCCAATCTTTAAAAGATAGAGTTGAAAGAAGTGGTATCAGATATGTCATATATCATCCATGTTGGCAATGGTCATACAATAATATGATAGCTACCCCTTTTTTTTCACCACAAATAAAGCATAGAAGACCTTCTAGTATAACTACTAACTGAAGATGAATAAATCTATTAATAGATAGATGATAAGAAATATAATTCTTTAAATAATAACATATTATTAGATAATATATTTTTTATATAAAAAATTATATGCCTTATTTTGATATTAAATATTATAGATTCTTCACATTGTAAATAAACATAGTTTTTAATGGAGAACCGTCATAATTGAGGTCAATAAGCTCTACTACAAATATAAGTATATTGTATAGTGCTACAATATTGAATAATAAATAAGTTTTCTATCGCTATAGACATGGCATTTTTGAAGAATTTTTCTCAATCACATAAGCATTAAATCTATATATTAGGGTCATCTAAATTGACAACAAAAACAAACTTTTTATACATTAAGTTGGTTAAAATTGACTTTTGGCCATATAACAATTAATAAGGGCTATAAGAAGCCAATGATGCTTACTTCTTAAAATACTAATCTATTATAATCCATGATAATATTAAATTCTAATCATGATGGATATTCTAAAATAATCCATATTTACATAAATCATGCTTGATAATCTAAATAACCTATTCAATTTAGCCATCAGCTTCAAAATGATCTTTGGATGTGGTATGATAATCTATTAGCACTTTAGTACATAAAGTTTTAAAAGATCTAAGGAATTTTTACCTTTAATCAATCAATACTTCAACATGTGTTCCAAATTGTTCCAATATACAATCTAAGAAAGCCATAGTTGCCAACTTTGAAGAATTTTGTGATAAATCCAAAAATTCAATTGACTTGCTGAAATACTCTACCATCACTAACACGTACTTAGCTCCACATAAAATAATAAGAAGTGGTCTAACAAAGTCCAAAGAACAATGGTGGCTCAAATCTATGATGGATAAAGATTGCAACTATATAATGAGGTGTTAGAGCTTAATGTAACTTGATCATACACCTCACATTAAAAAATATATGTAATGACTTTTTGATACATGCTAGTCGACTAATTCTGGTTGTGTAACATAAAATATGTCCGCTACACTTTAAAATGTCTAAGTTCTTTGTGTACTTGTCATACCAATAAGGCCCTTTGGTCTTACCTAGGAACTACATATCTAATCCCATTTGGCTACATTTGAAATAAGAGGCCGTTTTTCTAATGGAACCTTACTACTTAGTCTTCAATTCAATTTCATTGTGGTATTATATGTTATCTTATTTGAGAATACATCAAGCACTTGGCTATAGAAGATACACTTATATATTGTAACTACTCAAGAACCTAATAATTCTAATATAATGTTAAATAAATTCCAATCAAAATTTAATCAAATTCTAAGTAAATCCTTATAAATATTAATCAAATCTTAATCAAATTTTAATAAAATCCTAATACAATCATAAGTCAAATCCTAATCAAATCTTAATTCAAATTCTAAGTCAAATCTTAAATCAAATCCTAAATCAAATTGTAAATAAAATCTTAGTTAAATCCTAAATCAAATTTTAATCAAATTTTAATCAAATTCTAATACAATCATAAGTCAAATCCTAATCAAATCTTAAATCAAATATCAAATCCTAATTTAGGATTTAAATCCTATATCAAATCCTAATAAAGTTTTAATAAAATCCTAATAAAATCCTAATAAAATCTTCATACCTTAAGTAAATTCTAATAAAATCCTAATATCCTAATCAAATCCTAATCAAATCTAATAATATATTTAAAATTTCAATAATTATTAAATTAATTATTGATCTTTATTTAAAATTTGTGCACTTCTTGACATACTAGTTAAAAATAAGCATACAAAATGTAAAGAGAATCAAACATATGAATTAATAAAAAAGTTTCTAATTCTCTCGAATGTTGGCACTTTCTTTTTTCAACCTTGATGTCAATCTTTTAACATTAATATCTCTTTTTTTTCTCTATTTATATATTCTAAAATTTTACAAAAATACTAAAAATTAAATTAACTACTAATTCAAAAGAAAATCATTCTAATCTAATTAGCACATTGCATAAAATCACAAAAATCCTTATTGACCTTCAAAATCCAATTTCTAAGACCTTAACTTATTTAAATTCTAATGACCTTAGACCTAACAATTAGATTAAGCTCAAATTCATAATAGACATTTAATACAACCATAGCTATAAGCTTACAAATTTTCACTTGTAGATCTATTATATAACTTTCAATATGCTAAAGAATGTAAATCCACTTTATTTTTCAATAATTATTTTTCAATAATTATTTTTCAATAAATAGAACCTTGATTTTATATAGCTTTTACAAAGTCATTACAAATTTAAGATCCCTAAAACCAACATTCAAAAAAATCTTATTAAATTTGCTCTCAAATCTCACTTTCTAATTAGCAAAAGAACTTCCTATCTATTGTAGGTGCATGGTTTTATACCTTAAGATTTGGTTTTAATCCAGATTCACAACTAGCTCTTTTTGGATATTAATCCAAAGTTTATTTAGATAATTTTTGTTGGAACCTACCTTTCATTTTGATCTTAAGATGCCTATAGTAGTGTTTTTGCTAATCTATCTTATTTTAACTTATTACTTACAAAGTAAGTAGAAGTTTTTTTAAAAATAAAAATTCAATATTAATATTAAATATTCTTATTATATAAATATATATATATATATATATATATATATATATATATATATATATATATTTTAAAGTAATTTTGTAATTTAGTCTTAAATTAAGCTTCTCTATAATATGCCTTCTTTTGCTCTTTCATCTTATAGCCATGTTATAATACGATATCTACCTCCCTTGAACCTACACATCCTTTGATATATGCCAAATAAATCATATACTACTATTAGCTTCATATTATGCATTCAATTTCTTTATTAATTTTTTTTTAATATTTTTATTATATAAATCAAAACCATCTTCTTGTCTTAGTAAGTTAAAATCTTCAACAAGATCTTTTATATTAGATTTTAAATATTATTGTTTAATTATCTTTACTTGCTTTCTTACAATTGATATTTTTAACTTTTTTCCATTTAACTCTCTTAGCAAATAGGTTGCATTATCATGAAGCATTATTACTACATATGGTGTTGTATTGTAACACATTTATGTGGTGAAAAATATGAACAATAGTGATTTCTACTTAATATTCAAGTATCTTAGTTCAATAGGAACTTAAGATACTTAAGAAAGATTTTATAAAAGCCTCTTAGATTATTTTCTTGTTTTAATAGCTAATAGATAAAAATTAATTATTAAATTTTTCTTCTAGGTTATAGAAACTCTTTCACTACTTTTAAAAAGCCACAAGTTGATAAAAATATAATAGAGGAGGTAAATAATTAGTATGGTTGATACTAGGGTTAAGTTGAAGGCAAGGTTAAGCTTTAAAATCCTTAGAATAAGTTAGATTGATACCTAAGGGTCGACCATGTATGGAACAGGGTTGAAATCAGACCTCTAGCCACAAAAATGGCCACCAAGGGCAGGGAGTCAAGTCATTTGAACATTGGCAATTGGGATTGGATAGTTAGCTTTAAGCTTGTTCTAAAGACATTAGACTTGTTTCTGTAGGATTTAAAAATATTTAACAATTGCTATTTAAAGTCAAGATTTGTATTGGAGATTAAGTTTTTATACAATAAAGTTAGTACCAACACTTTTAGCTATTATATGCAATCAAAGTGACATTTATTGTTGAAAATTTGATAGTGTGTGGTTGATTGAGTGTGCTAAGATTAAATAAAAATTACTAGTAATCTAATAGTGCAATCAAGACTTATTTGATCTTTAGTACAAAGAGGTATCAGAACTTAGTAGTTTAGGATTGTTTAAGATTTCTGCAATATCTGCAAATTTATTAGTCAAATCAAGGTGAAATTTGGCAAAATATTAAAAGACTTGAAGAACAAGCTTCACACCAAATTTTAGCTGAAGTTAATAGTTGAAGAAGGAAAAATTGCCATTGGGATATCTACATCAACCTTCAAACCGGTGGCTAAGTCATATTAGTATGGATTTTGGTTGATTTTCTACAATCTTTAAGTTGAGTTGGATTGAAACTTTCTAAGCATATAGAAGACTTATATTTGCATTTGTATACAAAGTTTCACACCAAGTTGATAATTAAATTGAGAATTATAGCTTGTTGAAGTTTATTAAATAAGGTTAGGACTTGTAAGGAGAAATCTTAGTTGCTTGATTGTGACAAGTAACAGAGCTATTGGGATTTATATGTGGATGAGGTTATCAAGAAGAATACTTTTAAACACTCTTGTATTGAATTAAATATTCTTGTATTGATATTCAATCATATTCTTTTTATATGGATGAAACTTATTAAGGATTCTTAGATATTTGTCAACCGCAACTTCACCCTCTACAATCAAGTGCTCGGTGCATTCCTAAACAGGACAATACATAACATAACAACGGTTCAAATCAATATTTTGAAAACTTTTATAAAGTATTATATTCATTATCCAAGCTACCATCATAGACCAAAATCCAATCATCTTTTTTAATTGCTTTAAGTCTTAATTGATGCTATTTTTCAAATTAAGCCTTATTTTATAATCTTATCTTTTTCAACCTTTCTAATGCTATTTGCACATCTTTGTTTAAGTTGCTAAATCTTAATATCTAAAAGTTCTTTTTTCTTAATGCTTCTTTTATTTATTCTTTAAAATCCTCTAGTAAAGGTCCCACAACAAGTTTCACCTTCTTATCCACTATCTTGTATTTTATTTCCTTAATAACCTCCAGTGCTTGAAAAGATTGAAATATAAATTAAATTTTCTTTGAATGAATTTATACAATCTTATTATCATCTCTTTATCTAATTGATGCAATTAATTCCAAAAAATCTTTTAATCTATTTTTTTAATAAATATTACAAATCTTTTTATCATCTTCTAATCTTTACAATTCACATAATTTTTTTTCAATATTATATAATCTTTTTATTTTTTAAATCCTCAAATTTTTTAAATATAATACTTTTATTTTTAAAAATATTAACAAAGCTTGTATAAAAGGCACTTATATCTTGCAAGAGCATCTTTTTTTTTATATCTCTTTAATCTTGCTTTATAGTGGTACTCTTTCAAAAATTATAAATTCTTCAACATTCCTTGATGATGGATTTTCCTTTAATATATTTCAATTCCGCTCATGATTGGGAGATATAATTAGAAACTATTTTGCCTTTTTTCCATCCTTGCTGCATATATGTGTATAAGTTGAACCATTATCAAATACCTTTGTTTCCATCCGTATTATCATAATGTATGGTTGTTTCAAAATAAGCAAATAAGATATTGTATCTTGAACAAAGATATTTAATTTTGTTGCAACATCACCAATCCAAATTTTGACATTTAGACAAGTCCCATATAATTCATTTTATATATTATTAGCCATTCATATTATTTATTCATGTTCTACATCAATTGGCCATTTTTATTTATATAAAAATCTTTAGACATAAGATTTATTACTAAACTGTAGTCAATTAGAGTAACAATTGGTTTTTTTTATATTTCCAACCTTCACTACTACTTCCGTAGTTTTTTTAGCCTAATGTTTCTAAGTATAATAACTTAAAGACTCTATCTCTTTTTTATTCCAATCTTCAAAATGCACTTGTTAATTATGACCTCTCCCTTTACTTGTTGATAGCTTGTAATAATTATCAAATTCTTTTTTATCCTTATATATCATTGTATCAATAGCATGATTTAATCTTGTTTCACCTATTAATTGCCTCTTTTATTTAATGCTATCAATAATAACATTATGATACTCATTCTTTGTAATTCTTAGAATCTCCTTCAATGTGAATTCAATCTTAGCATTGAATATATGTTCCTCAAGCACCTCCTTTAAATTTGTTGCTATTTCAATATCAAAGAGTAATTTATATGCCATTGATTTATTTTTTTCTTTTATCTTTTGTCTTTTTTTTTTTTTATTTTTATTTTTTTTTATTTTAAAGTTATTAAAGCATCTTTTATAAATAATTTTTATGGAGCCATATCACATACCTTGACTCCTTAAGTTTGCTTCTTAAAAGAATTTCCTTATTTTGTATCATCAAAATCCCTTCTCTTCTTTTTTTCCATTAAAGCTTTATGTTGGCTCTTAACAATGTATTCATGGACTAAAAGAACTTTTACATGATCTTCTTAACTTATGGTACCTCAAATTATAGCAGCAATCTTTAATAATGCTTCTTGTAGCATCTTTTTCTTTTGTATTGTAAAAATAATAGAAGACCAAAATCTACTTGTTTCCATATTTTTATTGAAGTCATCACCTACCTTCGCACCATAACTTGCAACTTCTTCTCCTGCAACTCCATGTGTTACCAAATAACTTGAACCAATGCTTTTATATTTTTTTTATGAAAGTTGGTTTAAAAAAGATCTTTAATATATTTTAATGCCACTTTTTTATCTTTTTAAAAAATAACTCCTTGTTGGACCATATCATTGAATTTATCACAATTTTTTTGAAAATGAAAAACATTATTATACCAAATATATCTTTGTATATATCCTAGTTTAAAAATAATCTTTAAATTATTTATAAAAGTCTTTTTTTTAAGCTTTATAAGTTTAATTTGAAGATCTTACATTTCATGTATAATTTCTTTAACTCTCATATCTTCTTTTTTTGATATAACCATTGAAGTTTGAATAATAGGCATCGTTGATTGTATAGTAGACACTTGAATTCTAGATACTTATGTTACTTGTTGAATATTAAATCTATCTTTTTTCTTTTCTTATTTTGCAAGTAATCCTATATTATCTTCAACATCCTTCTTTTTTATTGTTAATCCTTTATGTTCTTCTTTATTTTTAAGAAGAACCTTTAATTTTTCTTGTAATATTCCATCAGTAGCCTGAAGAAATAATTCAACCTTCTTTGGCTCTAATATTAATTTTTCTACCTTTGATAGTAGATAATATTGTCTTTTAAACTTTGTGAATAGTTTTGTAGCTTCTAAATTTTTATTAGACCATTCAACCTATTCTAAGAATAATTCCTTAGTAACCTAATAAATATCTTTTTAGAAATATTCATCCTTTAATGCATATAAAAATATCTCCCATGAACTTCTAAAATGTCTATAATTGATCTCACATATTTTTTAATTTCCAGTACCATTGTAAGTTCAAATAATTCAATCATTTTTAAAAAAAATATGAATTAATTCCATTTTTTGCATATAGTATTTCAAATATTTTGAAATATCTTTTCCATCAAATTAGACAATCTTGTTAATCACTGCTTGTAATGCTTTGGTTGCTAAAGTCTCATTGTAATTATTGTATTTTTTTTATTACATAAATAATAAAAATGCTTGAAATATACTTGCAATATTTGGATCTATATACATATCTTGTCATCTAGTAGAAAATCTATTAGAAGCTCTACTTGAATAACTACTTGAAGCTCCTATTGATGTTCCAATTTCAATCTTTTTGCCTTCTTTTTCCATCAAATCCAAATAAGAATGGACAAAATCTAAAATTTCCTACCTCAAACTTTTACATTAGATTCATTATGTATGTTACATTATGTATCGTCTTCTTTGAAAATGCATTGGAGACTTAGCAATTGAGAAAAAAAGGCTCTTAATCTTTTCAAGTGATGGTTGCCCTCTTTTTTCAATCTTGATATCAATCTTCTAACATCAATTTCTCTTTTTTCTATTTTTTATATATTCTAAAATTTTATAAAAATATTAAAAATTAAATTAATTATTAGCTAAAAATAAAATCATTCTAATCTAATTAGCAGATTGCTCATAATTATAAAAATCCTCACTCACCGTCAAAATATAATTTTTGAGATCTTAGCTTATTTAAATTCTAATAATCTTTGACATTATTATTGGATTATGCTCAAATTTATAATAGAAATTTAATATAACTATAGTCACAAATTTACAAATTTTTATTAATAGATTTATTATAAATTTTTTAATATACTCAAAAATTCAAGTCTATTCTTTTTTTTAATAATCAAAGTCACCTAAATAGAACCTTGACTTTACATAGCTCTCACAAAATTATTATAAATTTAAAATCCTTAAAATCAACATTCAAAAAAATCTTATTGAATTTGCTCTCAAATCCCACTTCTTAATTAGCAAAAAGAACTTCCTATTTGTTGTAGGCATATGGTTTTGTACCTTGGGATTTGATTTTAACCATGATTCACAACTGGCTCTCTCTAGATATCAATCTAAGATTTATTTAGATAATTTTTATTAGAACCTATCTTTTGCTTTGATCTTAAGATGCATACAATAGTATTTTTGTTAATCTATCTTATTTTGTCTTGTTTATGGCCTTGTAAAGTAAATAGAAGTTTTTTTTTAATAAAAAAATAATATTAATATTAAATATTTGTTTATTTATTTATTTATTTATTATTTATTTAATCTATATTTTTTAAAGTAATTTTATAATTTAATCTTTAATTGTGCTTCTCTATAATATATATCTTCTTTTGTTTATTCATCCTATAGCCGCTGCTGTATTACATGTTGTCTTATTTGAGAATGCATCAAGCACATGGCTGTAGAGGATGAAGTTATGTTTTACAAATATGTAAAAAATCCTAATAGATTTCACCTATTTAAGAAGAATATAGTTCAAATCTCAATTCAAAAGCATTTAAATCCAATTCAAAGTGCTCAAAAATACTCTTTTTAATAACCTAAACCATACACAAACTCCAATTGTCTTATTACTTTCACGATTAGGCAACTTTAATTTTTCTTTGCAAGCCCTAATCCTAATCAATGAGCTTTAATAAGTTATAAGTTTTAATTTGACTATCTACTAGATACAAAATTTTATATACAAACGCCACTATAAATCTTGTATATGCTCAAAATATTTTAATTCAATCGTATTTATGGATTGTGAAGAAAACATCTGCAAATCGCATTGATGTTACTTGGCTGCCAATTAGAAGTTGATAAAGATTTTTCAGTATTAATTTTTCCTTCTCTAATTGTTAACTTTAACTTTAAATTGGTATATAGCTTGATCTCCAAGTTTTCTAATACCATGCCAAATTTCACCTTGTTTTGACAAATAGATCTTTAGATATTGTAAAAATCCTAAACAACCTCAAACTACCAACTTCTAATACCTCCTTGTACTAATGATCAAATATCTTCCAACTGCATTGTTAAATTATCAAAAAATTTCATACACATATATTATACCTAATTAACTACACATTAGCTCTAATTTTATTGTATAAAATCTAAATCACCAATACAAACCTTAAATTTGAACAATGATTGTAAAGTCATCTCAAAACATATAAAAATAAATTGTATGCCTTTGAAACAAGCTAGAAGCTAGCTCTCAAATTCTAGTTGCTGATTTCTAAATGATCCCATATCTTGCCCTCAATGGCTATTTTAGTAGCTAGAGGTTTGATTTTGATCATGTCCCGCTCATTGTCGATCCCTGGGTATCAATTCAACCAATCCTAGGGATTTTTAAGCCCAATCCTATCCTCAATTTAATCCTAATATCATTCATATCAATTATTTATCTCTTCTATCTTATTTTTATCAATTTATGGCTTTTTAAGGCAATAAAATAATTTCTACAGTTTAGAAGGAAAAATTAATAGCTAACTCTTATCTATTAATTTTAAGACAAGAAAATAATCTAAGAGACTTTTATAAAATCCTCCTTAAGTATTTTGAGTTCCCATTGAATAAAGATGATTGAATATTAATTAGAAAATCATTCTTATTTATATTTTCACTACATAAACATGTTACAATACAATACCATGTTACAATACAATACCATGTTACAATATGATACCACTCCATAGCAAAAAAAGTTGAAAGAAATGTCCTTTATTGAAGCTTCTATAAGATGAATGTTGTATTGTAATTTGGCTATCATATAAAAATAATACATATATATATATATATATATATATATATATAATATATTATACAATTGGATGAAAGCCATGTTAATAGATTTTAGTTGATTTCAAAATATAATTAGATTATTATTAAGATATATATATATATATATATATATATATATTTTAATAGTAACTTTTAAGATTTATTTTATGTTGATAATAACTTTAATATATTTTGAATCATCTTTGTTAAATATTAGTGTATTAGAGACATAAGATCTATTCTAATAGTTATCTAAGTAATACAGATAGGTAGAATATCTCTTTAGCATCTATATTTTTAAAGTATTGGGCCAAAATAGCAAAAGCATGTTCAATACAAAGCTCTTCTATTACATGCCACTATAAGTAAAAAAGTAGTACCAATTCCTCCATTTCAATACATTGTGGCTCTAATGCCTCTTAACCATTGGTGTCTACTTTTAAAACAAGCACATAATCATATTGATGTTACATAAAAAGACAGATGCCACAAATTCAAACCAAGGTATTGAAATCAATCACTTAGCCTAAAAAGAAACAATGTTGTTGTATTGTGGTTTGGCTATAATGTAAAAATATTGTACATGTATGTTTAATATATAATTTATAATACAGCTATATAAAAGCCATATTAGTGGATTTTTATTGATCATAAAATAAGGTTAGATTTTTAATTTAGAAAGGATCCATTTAAAAAGGCTATTATTGAGATTTATATAATTTTTTTTTTTTAATAGTAATTTTTGATGTTGATTTTATATTGATAATAACTTTTATATATTTTGAGTCATCTCTATTAGATATTGGTGATCCTTGAAATCTTATTTTATTTCTTTTATTTGATATTTAAAACATATATTATGTAAATTTTATTAAAAAAAGAATTAAAAAAAAAAAATTAATATAAAAAGGAATAGTGAAGTCATTCATGTGGATAAATGGAAATAGATGATAGAAATTTCTGTTCATATTGGTCAAAAGTCATATCTAATGGACTTCAAGGAGGCTATTCAAGGTCTTATTAGAGATTACGATTTTTTTTTAGAAGATTTAAATATCAAAGGCTAGGATTAACAAGTTTAGATTTTTAGCCATAATTTTGATGCAAAAATTGTGTGATTTGGAGTTTTTATGGAAATATAGGCATTCAAAGTTAAAGTACCAAAATTATATCTATTGTCACTCTTTTAGATATAACTCGTGTGTACAAAAAATTATAAAGATTTAGCAATTGGAATTGAAAAGAGTACTTTCTTGGCTATATTTTTTATATATGGTTTGATGAATTTCAAACTAGGATGAAGGAGATATTGAAAGTTAAAGTTAATACTTATAATCTAAAAGTAATAAGTGACCCTATTTAATTAGTAGTTATATTTTGAATTCTATCTTAAACAATTTGATAAGTTTTTAGCTCAAATTTTTGAAAATATGTATTTTCATGTTATAAAACTATACACAAAAATTTTATGATATTAAGATTTTGGATTTTTGGGATATAAAGAAAATAATGCTGGGATATCTATAAACTAAGATTTTTAAGATATTAGATGACTGGAAGGAAATTTATAATTGAATTTTCTCATAACAAAGCTTAAGGATATAACCTACACTTTTGAGAAATTTGATAAAAACTAAATAGCTAGATCAAAAGTTATTGGATTCTAAAGTTTGAAAAGAAATCAATCTTTTGTAGATGAATAAGCTGTTGAAGGATTTTGTTACAATTTGAGCATTTTCAACAAATTAAAGGGGTTTTTTAGGACCCAAAACTTTGTGGAGGTAGAAAAATATATATATGAAGCTATAATAAAGTTTTGATATAAAAATAAGATTTTGAAAGGAGATTATGATTTTTTTTTAAATTATTGAGAATCTAATTGTCAAGGACATGAATTAAAAAAAGATGTATAATCTAATGAAAATTGTATCAAAGAAAAGTCACAAAATAGGAATTAGAAAGTATGTATATTCAAAGGAAGATTGGAATGGCTAATGCCAAAGACTAGAAACATGAAGATTCTTAAAACTAGACTAGGATCAGGAAAGGAGTTGACAAGAGTGAATAGGGCTTCACTCTTACCTCTATAAATACTATCTAACTAAGAGCTACGTGGCGATATCCTATAGGACCTCATACACATGTCTAATTTGCAAGACATGTGTAAAACTTATACGACAAGTTTCTTACATGTGCGCCACGTACTTGGCTTGTTCCGCAAGCTACCAACATGTGTGATATATGGCTAGCTTATTCCACAAGCTACCAATATGTGCGCCATGTGACTAGCTTGTTGATCAAGTTTCTAACCTATCAATCACCTATAGACATGTATAAAGGTGATTCCATGTCTATGAAGCTTCTAGGAAGGTTATCTATCAAATATTATCAAATCGATTTATTTTACCTACTTCTATTGGTCTATATTATTTAAGTAATTTATTGGAATAAATCTAATATCCGTGACATTATCCCCTCTTCTAAGAACGAATTCTACGAGAAGCGGTGATTATATGTTGAGGAAGTCCAAGATACGTCGAATTGTGCTTGCCACATACTTTGATCTTTGTTCTCTTTGAAGGTAGTTGACAGGTCCTTTCAGCCATCGATAATGTCCCATACGTAGGCGAGAGGACTGCCCAATTATTTAATCATTGTTGAGGCCTTCATAACTTCCTTCAAAGAAAACATTAAGAAGACTAATAAGAGTAGTTCCTACCTTTAAAAGTATCACCAAACATCGAGAGTCTCTTTCAAGGTCGTGATACCAAACACATTGTATTTAACCATCAATCCAAGGAAAGACATGTCATTCTTGAGGGTCTTCATCTCTATTCTACCGTCTTGAAGGTTGTGATAGTCGTAATGTCTCATGCGATAAATCAATAAATGATGGCTCTTGAGCTGAATTCGCTGGTTGTTGATCCTCCATCTCTTTAGCATGAACAAATCTAATAAAATAACAAATAATGATATAAGATAGGATAAAACCTCTATAGAACCTGCTTTGCTTTATAGCAAAGATTTTCTTGATTCTTTATCTTAATTTTGACGGGTGTTGTCAATGAAATGCATTGACTTTTATTGATGCATTTGTTAGATTCTTTGATGGCTCCTATGTGCATTCACTAATATCGTATCCGCGCCAATGCATAAGATATTCCAGTCAATTTCAGCGCCGCCTTGAATCTAAAATCTCTTCAACCTCGAATTCTTCATTGTTGTCCACTTCTATAGGAGGCGATGGCATTTGTCTTCTTCCTTGTATATCCACTGTCTTATATGGCTTGAATAGTGACACATGGAATACAAGATGGATCTTCATGGACTCTGGTAGGTGTAATTAATATGCAACTAAATTGATTTGTTCAAAAATAAGAAAAGGTCCAAGCCTACAATAGTCCAACTTATCACAAGGACAAGTAGTCTTGATATTGCGATGAAATAACCATACCTTGTCCCCCACGTTGAATTTTGGTTGTTCCTTGCGATATGCATCTACATATATTTATTGTCGTTCTTGAGCTTCTTTTAATTGCACCTTCATTATTGCATGTAGCTCTGACAAACGATTTGCCAAATCTTCTGCCATTGGATTATCAATTTTTGAAAAGTCAAAAGCATCAAGTCATGGATAATAATCATAATTGGCAAAGAAAGATATTTGTTGTATAGAAGAATATATCATATTATTATAAGCAAATTCTGCCGATGGCAGAAGAGTTGTCTAATTATCTTGTTGGTAGTTGATGGTATACCGTAAATACTGCTCCAAGACTTGGTTCAGGCACTCTGTTTGTCCGTCAGTTTGAAGATGAAAAGCTGAAAATAATTTTATATCCACTTTTAAGATCTTAAAAAGGATTCTCCAAAATCTTGATACAAATTGAGTTCCCCTATCCGATATAATATCCTTAGATAATCCATGATAGCAATAGATATTAACAATGAAAAGCTTAGTTGTTTCTTCACCTGTGATAGATTTTGTGTATGGCACAAAATGTGCCATCTTGGTGAACCGATCTACTATCACAAATATAGTCATAAGATCTTGAGCTTGAAAGATTTGTAATGAAATCCATAGAAACAGACGACCATGGTTGTTCTAGAATAGGTAATGGCTGAAGAAGCCCAAAAGATTGATGATGAGGAGTCTTTGATCTTGAGCAGATATCACATGATTGTACAAAGTCTTTGACTGCCTTCTATATTTGAGGCCACTAAAAATCTCTTGATATAAGTTCCAGAGTCTTATTGTATCCAAAATATCTTGCTGTTGAAAAATTATGACGTGCTTGAAGAACACGTAAGTGTACTTCTCCTTCTAGAACATATATGCGTCCTTTGAAATATAGTAGATTGTTCTTGAATTCAAATTTAGAAGAATCATGAATCTTGGAAGAATTATTCTTGATATCATGAACAAGAGGGTCTGAGGACATACTTGGCTGAATTTGCTTAAGAAAAGTTGAATCAACAGTCAATGTTGATTTCATTGATCAAAGATGAAATTGCTCTAGTTTCAAAAGGGCCGTTCTTTGTAGTACAAAAGCTGCATTTCCTTCTTTTGGTGCAAAATAAGAACGTTGTCGTGTTGTGATTTGGCTACTATATAAAAAAATTATACATGTATATTTAATGTACAATTTACTACTTAGCTAAATGAAAGTCATATCAGTGGATTTTATTGGTTATAAGATGTGATTAGGTTACTAATTTAGAAAAGATCTATTAAAAGGAATATTATTAAGATTTATACAATCTTATTTTCCTTTTAGTAGTGACTTTTGAAGTTAATTTTATATGGATAGTAACTTGTATATATCTTAAGTCACCTATGTTAGACATTGGTGATCCTTAAGATCTTATTTGATTCTTTTATTTGTTGCTTAAAACACCAAATATGTAAATCTTATAAAAAGAAGGATTAAAAAAAGGTTTTTAGTGTATAAAGGGTAGTTTGGCCATCCATGTGATGAATAGAGGTGGATGATAGAAATCTCTATTCTAATTGGCCAAAAATCATGCCCAATGGGCTTCAAGGAGGCTGCCCGAGGGTTTATTAGGAGTTAGGGTTTGTTTTTCGAGAGGAGTCGAACATCAGAGGCTAGGGTCATCAGGTTTAGGTTTTTTGGTATGGTTTAGGTGCAAATCTTGCATGATTTGGACTTTTAATGAAGAAGTTATAGGCGCACAAAGTTAGGGTGTCGATTTTGGACCTACTGTCACCCTTTTGGATATATCTCGCGTATACAGAGAGCAATCAAAGATCGGCAACTAGGCCTAGAAAGCGCACTTTTTTGGCTACACTTTTCATGTGCAGCTTGATAAAATCCAAGCTAGGGTCAAGGAGATATTGCGAGTTGAAGTCAGTGCTTGTAAGCTAAAGGCAGTAAGTGACTCTGCTTAACTAGCGGTTACATTTTGAGCTATATCTTAGTCAATTTGATAGACTTTTGGCTCAAAATTTTCAGAAGTATATATGTTTTTGTCACAAGACTATGTGCAAAATTTTTGTGGCATTAGAATTTTGGGTTTATGAGATATAGAGAAAATAGTGCTCGGGTGTCTTTGAGCTAGGGTTTTAAGCACCTGCTAGGGGTTTTGAGATATCGAACGATCGGAAGTATATTTGCGGTTGAATTTTTTTTGTGGTAAAGCTTAAAGATAAATTTTACCTTGCTTGAAAGTTTGAAGAAAATTGAACGGCTGGATCAGAAGATATAATTTTCTAAAATTTGGAAAGAAAAACATCCTTTGCGGGAAAATATATTTTTAAGGGTTTTTGTTGCAAATTTGGACTTTTGTGCATACTAAAGGTGTTTTTGGGAGCCAAGACTTTATGGAGGTGTAAAAGGTGGATGTATAGAGCCATGATATGATTTTGATATATAGATGAGTCTTTAAATGGTTTTTAAGGATTTTCTACATATCATAGAAAAAACTTATGTACAAACCTACTTAAAAATAAGAGGTTTTAATCATACAAAATATTTTTCTTATATTATTGTGTGTATTTATCCTTCTTATTAAGGACAAATAACTCATTAGAGTTTAGCCAATAAATATTAAGTAAAATTCTCTACAGCTAGGTACCCGGTGTATTCCTAAATAGAAGTTCACGCCACGCGACATATTGGTGAACCCGACGTGAAACATCTAGGGTGGAGAGTTTGAAGAAATATTTTGGCTTCTATTATGGCTGGGGAAGAAAGAAGTGGTAGTGGGAATTGCAATGGGGCATCACCAATGCAGCTTGATCCTTCTACAACTCAAATGTTTCAAGCATTTACTCTTTATATGCAGCAACTACAAGCAGTGGAGCGTAAGGAGGCTATGGCTACTAAAGCTTTACAATCTGTTGTTGGTATATTGGATCAGTTTGATGGGAAAAATATTTTCAAGTATTTGAAATATTATTCTTGAGAGATAGAGCTCAATAAAGTACCGGAGAAGGAAATGATTCTTACTTTTGAGCTTGCAGTTGTACCAAAGCTTCGTGAGCATATAAGGGGGATTATTCAAACTCATGGAGCAAAATGGGAGGATTTTGCCCTTCAGCTAAAAGAAGAGTATTCTTTGGAGGATGCTGAAAGGGTAACAAAAAAATCACTTATGGAATGGATTAATAAATCTAACAAGGGGTTGGATCAAGAGTTATTGGACTCTAAAGTTCAGCAAGAAATAAGTCCTTGCGGGTGAATAAAGTTTTGAAGGATTTTTGTGGAAATTTGAACCTTTTTTGTATAAACTTACTTGAATATAAGAAGGTTTATATATATAATTTCTTTTTTGTGAGATTTTTGTATTATTTGTCCTTTTTATTGAGGACAAACGACCTGTTGGATTTTGCCATCAAATTTCAAATAAACTCTCCACAGCCAAGTATCCACTGTATTCCCAGATAGAAGGCCACGTCATACGACAACGTCTAGAAAGGGCATCGGACAAACCTTATTATTTTCTTGGCCGATAAATAATAATGAATTCGAATCTTGACAAAGACATATTCTAACGAGCTTGACGACGATTCAACACGCGTACCAATATGAAATACTCGAGGTTCTTGTGATCTGTGTACACACTGATTGGACTGGAAGCACCTTCTAGATAATGACGCCATTCTTGAAAAGAATCCACGATTACAAGAAGTTCTTTATTATAGATCTCATAATTGATTTCGACTGCTAAGAATTTTCTTGAATGAAAAGCTACTGAATGAAGTTTATCTTCTATTCCCATTTGTAATAAGACCGCATCCAAGGCAAAGTCTACTGCGTCTATTTTGATAAAAAACGCCTTGGAAAAGTCAACTCGATATAATATTGGTGCAAAAACAAATGATGTCTTTAAAGCTTCAAAAGTTGCTTCCGCTTCTTGATTCCATTGCAATTTGTCTTTACAGGTCAAACGTGTAAGTGGAGTTGCAACTTCAGAGACTTTTTTAGAATCTATCATGAATCCATCATTTGAAATGATGTATCTTAAGAAATTGACTTGAATAGTATGAAATATACACTTTTCCATCTTGGCGTACAATCCCGCATCCTTAAATTTTTGTAATATTTGACAAACATGTACTTCATATTCTTCTATATTCTTAGAATAGATCAAAATATCATCTAGGTAGCAAACAATAAAATTATCTAAGAACTCACAAAAAACATCATTCATGAGATGTTGAAAAGTAGCTGGTGCATTCATAAGTCCAAAAGGCATGACATTATATTCAAAATGTCCGTATCTGGTTCAAAATGCAGTTTTCCATTCATCTCTTTCTTTGATGCGTATTAGATTGTATGCTCCTTTTAGATTTATTTTTGTGTAGATCTTAGCTTGATTTATTTGGTCAAGGAGTTCTTATATCAAAGGTAATGGATATCTATTCTTGATTGTAATCTTGTCAAGTCCTCGATAGTCAATACACATCTGCAATGATCCATCTTTTTTTTTTACAAATAGAATTGGAGCTCTTGCTGGAGATTTAAAATGACGTATGAAATTCTTAGCCAAATTCTTATCAATATATATCTTGAGCTCAGCCGACTCATCTTGTGATAAATTATAGATTAGTCCAAATGGTGGCTCAGTTCCTTCCTTGAGGTCGATTAAATAGTCATATAGACGATGCTTCGGAAGAATATCTGCATTCTTTTTTTCCAAAATGTCTTGATAATCCAGATATTGGCTTGGAATGCCATTCAAAAGCTTTCCACCATCAAAAAGTAATATGGCATAACAAAGAAAAGTTGATCTTTCTTTTTGTTACATGTATAAAAGCTTTCAAATCTATCAATAATCTAGCTCAAATTTATAAGATACTTTTACTGTACCAGGCTTATAGCTTTTTATTGGATCGGTAGGATGTTTAATAATATTTTGAGGAAAGTCAAGTCTACGAGAATTCCAATCTATTTGAGGGTTATATTTTTCTAGTCATGATAAATCTAAAATAACTAGATTAGATGGAGATTTAATTATGTTAAAGGTTACATAGCTATTATGACCATCTATTGTTACTTTTATAGGATGAATTTCATGAGTGACATCTCCAAAAGATAATAGATGACCATCTATGACTTCTACATGTACGGATTTAATTTTTTGTACTAAAGGTATTTTACGATTCTTAACAAATTGTTTATCTAAAAAGCATGTTGAGGCTCTTGAATCTAATAAGATAGAGGCTCTGTAGTTTTTTGGTCCTAAATATACATCTATTATAAAACAAGGAGAAGATTTTGAGGAGAGAATAGGACCTTCACTAGGAATTGTACAAGGCTCCAGCTGCACGGTGTCGTATGACGTGGCCTTCTATTTAGGAATACACTGGGTACCTAGCTGTGGAGAGTTTATTTGAAATTTGATGGCAAAATCCAACAAGTCGTTTGTCTTCAATGAAAAGGACAAATAATATAAAAATCTCACAAAAGAAAAGTTATATATGTAAACCCTCTTGTATTCAAGTAAGTTTGTATGAAAAAGGTTCAAATTTCCACAAAAATCCTTCAAAACTTTATTCACCCACAAGGACTTATTTCTTGCTAAACTTTAGAGTCCAATGACTCTTGATCCAACCATTCAATTTCTACAAAATTTAATTCAAAGTGTAGATAATTTTCTTAAATTTTACTACAAAAAAGATTCAAGCATAAATTCATTTCTGATCGTCTGATATCTCCTAAACCCCTAGCAGGTGCTTAAAATCCTAGCTCAGAGACACCCGAGCACTATTTTCCTTATATCTCACAAATCCAAAATCTTAATGCCATAAAAATTTTACACATAGTCTTGTGTCATAAACATATACATTCTTGAGAATTTTGAGTCAAACATCTATGAAATTTCCTAAGATATAGCTCAAAATGTAACCACTTTGTAAGTGGGTCACTTACTGCCCTTAAGTCTGTAACCATTGACTTCAACTCCCAATATCTGCTTCACCCTAGCTTGGATTTTATCAAGCTATATATGAAAAATATAGCTGTAAAAGTGCTCTCTTCAACCCTAATCACTGATATTTGATTGCTTTCTGTATGCGCGAGTTATATGCAAAAGAGTGACAGTAGGTCCAAAATCAACACCTTAACTTTGGGCGCCTATAACTTCTTCATAAAAAGTGCAAATCACACAAAATTTGCACCTAAACCAAATCCAAAAACATAAACCTTATGATCCTAGCCTCTGATGTTCGACTCCTCTCCAAAAACAAACCCTAATTCCTAATAAACCCTTGGGCAGCCTCCTTGAAACCCATTGGGCATGATTTTTGGCCAATTAGAATAGAGATTTCTATCATCCACCTCTATTCATCTACATAGATGGCCAAACTATTCTTTTTATACTAAAGACCCTTTTCTAATCCTTCTTCTTATAAGATTTACATACTTGGTGCTTTAAGCACCAAATAAAAGAAGTAAATAAGATCTTAAGGATCACCAATGTCTAACATAGGTGACTTAAGATATATACAAGTTACTATCAATATAAAATTTACTTCAAAAGTCACTACTAAAAAAATAAGGTTGTATAAACCTTAATAATAATCTTTTTAATAGATCCCTTATAAACTAACAACCTAACCACATCCTATAACCAATAAAATCTATTATTATAGCTTTCACTTAATTATGTAATGAATTGTATATTAAATATACATGTATAATTTTTTCACATAGTAGTCGAACCACAACACGACAACGGTCGCTGTTGTAGCTGGACAAATTTGTTTTTTGACATGTTGTCTTTTTTGATTGCCATATTCCTCATTTTGTAGTTGTGTTGTTTCTTCGGACAATGTTGAACAGTGTGCTTAGGTTCTCCACAATATAAATATAATCTTCCTTGACGATATCAAATCTTTTTTTATTGAGTAAGAGGTTTAAAACGTATCGCATCAATTTGTATGTCTTCTACTTCTGAATGTATATTTTGTAAGAACGTTGATGTTGCTATTGAATAATAACGTTGAGGCTCCCTTGTACAACTCTTGGATCGAAACTCAAAGAGTCAATTGTTTTATTTCATAGCGAAATCAATTGCTTGACTCAATGTTTGAGGATCAGGTAAATTGAACATTAATTTTTTTATTTCATATTGTAATCTGTAGAAAAATTGGCTGATGAGGAGTGCAGCATCATCCCACTATCAATCACTAATTGTCAAAATTGTGAAGCGTATAATAACACTGATCAATTGTCTTGTCATAATATGCGAATCTTGTTGGTTGCAACACAGATTGCATCATGTTCTCCATACATAGATCAAAATTCCACTAAGAATGCCTCTAAATTATCCAATATTGGATCACGTCGTTCAAAAAAAGATGAAAACCACGATAAAGCAGAATCCAAAAGTAACGTTCCAATAAACCTAACTTGAGATCCTTGCGTAGGATAACTTTGAGGTTGAAATTCAATCACCAGTTGTACCTGATTGATAAATCCTTGAAATTTAGATCTTGTGCCATCAAACTTCTTAGATAAACTAATTTTTGGTTCTTTAATACTTAAACGGTACTCCATCATAGGTGAGGTAGTATGGTTTGGTATAGATATTGATGCAGCTTCAACCATCTCTATATCTTCACTTCATGTTAATCTTGTTGCTCCTTATGGTGGTAAATTGAATTGATGCATTGCAAACATTAGCTCTCTCATTTGTTCTTGCATTTGTGCCATTACACTCTTCATTTTCATAAGCTCTCCTATGATAATATAATAGGAAGAAAGATGTCTACTCTCACTTCAAGAAATGTAGAATAACACACTCAAAAGAAAAAATTCTAGAAACAATATTAGTTTAAGATTGGATACTCCACAAATTTTAAAATGCTTATGTCTTATCAAGAGAAAAGGATAATCCACTCTTAATCAAGAAGAGACAAAGCTCTAATACTATTTGTCAATCTGTCAAAGACATGAATTAGAAAAAATAGTATAATCTAATGAAAACTGTATCAAAGTAAAGTCACAAAAATAAGAATAAGAAAATATGTAAATTCAAAGGAAAATTAGAATAGCTATTGCCAAAGATTAGAAATATGAAGACTCTTGAAACTAGACTAGGATCACGAAAAGAGTTGACAAGAGTGAAGAGGGCTTCACTCTTGCTTCTATGAATACTATCTAACTAAGAGCTATGTGGCGATATTCTATAAGACCTCATACACGTGTCTAATTTGCAAGACACGTGTAAAACTTGTACAACAAGTTTCTTACATGTGCGCCACGTACTTGGCTTGTTCCGCATGCTACCAACATGTGTGATACATGGCTAGCTTATTCCACAAGCTACCAACATGTGCGCCATGTGGCTAGCTTGTTGACTAAGTTTTTAACCTATCAATCACCTATAGACAAGTATAAAAGTGATTCCACGTCTATAAAATTTCTAGGAAGCTTATCTATCAGATATTATCAAATAAATTTATTTTACATACTTCTACTAGTCTATATTATTTAGGTAATTTACTGGAATAAATCTTATGTCGGTGACACTAATTTATCAATAATATATTAGTTATGATTTTATATAAAAAGGAATATTAAAAAAAATTCTATATGGCAAAAAAAACTTTATATATAAATCTACTTAAATATAAGAGATTTTTATTTATATATTAATTTTTTTAAAATAATATTATTATATTATTTATCTTTTTTATTAAGAATAAATCACTTATTGAAGTCTTGTTAATAAATTATAAATAAATTCTCTACAACCAGATACCTAATGTATTCCTAAATTTAAAATTATACCATATGACAATATTGATCTTTAGTGAAGTCATAAACTACTATAGTGCTTGTAAGAAAGCTCATTACTTGTTCTTGCTCATTGGTAGTAGGCTCTTTATAATTCTAAGAAGTAATATTTTAAATTATATTTGATCCATATGCCAAAAATACAAAAGACCTAAGATAGGTTATAAATATAGATAAAGCACCTTATAGTGCATCCAACTTATTCATCTAGGCCAATGGTTGTCAGAGATATATAATGGACAAAGATTTTAGAAGTTTTTAGAAGGTTTTATTTAATCTTATAAGGTTCTAAAATATTTTACTTGATCTTAGAAGATTTTAGAAGATTCTTGATGATTTTAAAAAGGCTTTAGTAGATCTTAGTAGGTTTTAAGAAGATTCTAAAGAATCTTAAATGGTCTTAGAAGAATCTTAGGCTTGCTTTATTTCTAAGTATAAAAAATATTCTTCAAGGATTTTAGGCTTTTTTACACGTAATGTATATAAAAATCAAGGCTGAGAAGATCCTTAGTTTTGACAATGCAATTCTTATGGCTTAGCTTGGATCTTCTAGTCTTATTTTTGTGCCTTATTATAGCTTATTGATTGTGATATAAAGTGAATTTCTTGTATTTTAGTCCTTTAAACTTTTGAAATCTTATTGTACTTGAATGGTGTGTTTGTAACAATTTGTCAAAACTAATATAATACAATATTAGAATTTGGTCTTTTTGGATAGAGGATAGATTATCCTTCTTCTTGGAAGTACTTTAAACCTCTAGAAGTTGTTGATTAATCTTCTCTAGTTGGATATTTTTCTTGATTTTTTGTATATATTTTTTCTTATTTCATTTCTATGATAGGAAGTAAAAAGTTTAGTATAGCAGATTTTAAAGAAGCCAAATTGGATTCAATTATAAATACTTTTGAAGTATAGAAAGTCAAAATAGAGATCTTATCTAATTAAAATGAAGAACTTTATATGACTATATATAATAGCCAAAGAACAGAACCACTTCACCTACTATTACAAGTCATCTTAAGAATTTCATCACTAAGATCTATTGTATTAGAAGTTGTATTTATTTAAGATAATAAATCAATATCAATAGTAATAAAATCATGAATTAGCCTCTCATAGAAGTTTGATGGAACTCATTCAAAGTTTTGTGGCTTTGTAAATCAAATATAAGTCATTATTTTATTCCAACTTTAATAGTATTTTATAGAAGTATCTTATGTTGATCTAGTTAGAATCTTATTCTCAGATCAAGCTTTGTCTTGATTTGCTCCATTATTTGAAAAGAATTCTCTTATATTGTATAACTTTAAAATATTTTTGGTGGTATTTATGGAAGCATTTGAGGAATATGATAAGATCTATTTTGCCACAATTTAAATTTGCGCTCTTTAATAGAAAATACATTTTGTATCTATTCATGCTTTGAAATTTTTACAATTAGCATGTAATATCAAGTGAAGTGAAGATGCATCAATGAGCCAATTTCATTGGAAATTATAAAACAATATAAAAGATATATTATTATCTATATTTAATCTTTAAATTCTTAATGAAGCCATCAATGAAGTATTGAAATATAATAATCAGCTATTTCAATATCAACAAGAAAAATGTCCACTGCTTGTGCTATAATTTTATATCAATTATTCACCATCTTCTACATTTTTTAATTTTAGCAAATATTTAGAACTAGAAGATATGTAGATTGATGCAATTTGCTTCAAATTCCTTTTAAAGCAAAAAAATAATTCTTAAAAAGAACATGATTTATATTTATATTATAAAGAATTTGGCCACAAGGCTAATAATTGTGACAAAAAGTATTTACTATATGCTAGACAAAAAACAAAGAGTACAGCCACATCATTAGATGCTTTGTAAGAAAATAAGGGCATTCAACTACAATAGGGACCGTTGTCATGTTGTAATTTGGCTACTATGTAAAAAAATTGTACATATATATTTAATATATAATTTATTATATAGTTAAGTGAAAGGTTATGCCGAGGTTATGCTGAGGTCATTCATATGTTTTTATAAATGCAACAAGAAAAAGGATTATCTTTTGCTATTTATGCTACATCCATTTTTGATAGTAGAAAGACTTCAAGTGGCATTCTAAGTCAGTACTAAGATTACCAAGGCATTTTTGAGAAGAAGAATGTAGATATTTTTTTGGAGCATTATCCATATGATTGCTCAATCGACCTCAAAGATGAAACTCAGCCTCTATTTGGACCAATCTACAATTTATCACAAAATGAGTCAGTTAAATTCAAGTAATACATTGAAAAGAACTTGGCCAAGAATTTCATGTGTTATTCAAAATTCCTAGCAAGAGCTCCTATCTTGTTTGTGAAGAAAAAAGATAGATTATTATGGATGTGTATAGATTATTAAAGATTCAATAAGATTACCATTAAAACTAAATATCTTTTATTTTTTATATCTAGACTTTTTGATCAAGTGAATCAAGCTAAGATCTATACAAAAATAGGTCTACAAAGAACATACAATCTAATCCACATCAAGAAAGGAGATAAATAGAAGATTGTATTTCAAACAAGGTATGGACACTTTGAATATAAAGTTATGTCTTTTGGATTCATGAATACACCAACTTCTTTTTAACATCTTTTAAATGATATTTTTTGTGAGTTTCTAGATAACTTTGTTATCTATTACCTAAATAATATTTTAATCTACTTTAAGAATGTAGCAGAGCATGAATTATATATTCATCATATATTATAAAAACTTAAAGATACAGAATTATATGCCAAGATGAAAAAGTATATATTTCATATTACTTAAGTTGATTTTTTAGAATATATTATTTTGAATGATGGTCTTTACATGGATCTTAAGAAAGTTTAGACAATCATAGATTAGAAGATTCTAAGAATAATAAAAGATATATAATACTTTTTAGAATTTATTAATTATTATCAAATCTTTATCAAAAACTTTTTTCAAGTTGCAATTTTTTTTACATATTTAACTTGTAAGGACAAACTCAAGTGGAACAAAGAAGCAAAAGCATTATTTGAAGCTTTGAAGACGACTTTTACTTCTGTACCAATCTTATATCATGTCAACTTTTTTAAGATATTTTTGATGGAAATAGATGTATCAGACTTTATTTAAAATGTGGTATTGTCACAAATGGAAGCAAATGACAAATTTCACATGGTAGCTTTCTATTCCAAGAAATTTTTAGCAATAAAGATCAAAAATAAAATCTATGATAAAAAACTTCTTCTAATTAAGGATTCTTTTCAAGAATAGTATCATTATCTAAAATGTACTTTTAATCCAATCAATGTATATACAAATCACAAGAACCTTAAGTATTTCATGTCAATATCCATATTGAATTGTTGTCAAGCTCATTGGAGCATATCTTTATCAAGATTTGAGTTCATTATCACTTATTGGCCAAAAAAACAAGGTCTATCTGATGATCTTTATAAACATTCTTATCTTGCATCAAAAGAAGATTTAGCTTTTGATCAATAAAGAATTAAAGAATATATTTAGAATATCAAAATTATAATTATGAAGTAAAGATGTGTTTAAAGGATACTAACTAAAAGAAAATATTACTAATAGAAAAAAAGTAGAATCTTAGTAAGTCTTGGAAGTATTTTTTTTACTTAATTTAATATTTTTTTTAATTATAAGAATTAATATCTAGTTATTAAAATTAATATCTATGTTGGCCATCTATATACATCAACCACTTATTAGAAACATATATATATATATATATATATATATATATATATATATTATTTAGTAGGTAGAAGAAGTATAAGAAATAAATCTCATATCTTTTTGATTATATATATAGAAGATAAGATTTTTAGTTGATTTAAATTGATTTTATTATTACAAAAATTCACCAAGTTAAAATAAAATAGTCTTAAATTGATATTAGAATTTTAAAAATATTATATAAATTTTTAGAATTTATTTAGAATTTATTTAGAATTTTTTAGGATTTTTCAGAACAATTTTTAAGACTTTGGTAAAAATAAGTTTTACCACCTTAGGAGCCATTATGAAGAATTGGAATAAGATTTAGAGGCCATACAAGGTTCCTAGGCTAATTGGGTGCTTTTGAACACTAATTTGAAGTCAAAATTATAAAGATCAAAAATTCCTTGTCATCAACTTTATGGACTTTTTCAACCATTATATATACTAGAACAACCTTAATCTTCTATTTGTATAGATTTTATCACAAATCTTCTAAATTCAAGTTCATATGATTCTATATTTGTGATTGTAGATCATTTCACTAAGATGGCATATTTTATACCATATACAAAATCTATTATAGATGGAAGAAAAACTTAAATCTTCTTTGACAATATTTATTGCTATCATGGATTACCAAAGGATATTATATCAGATAGATGTACACAATTTGTATCAAGATTTTGGAGAACCCTTTTTAAAAAATTGAAGGTGGACATATAACTATCTTCACATTTTCACTCTCAAACTAATAGATAAATGAAATGGATAAATCAAGTTTTAGAGCAATATTTGAGATTTATTATCAACTATCATCAAGATGATTGAACAATTCTTTTACCATTCGCAGAGTTTGCTTACAATAATTTGATACATTCTTCTATTCAACAAATTCCATTCTTTGCAAATTATGGTTGTCATCTATGACTTGATACTTTTGACTTTTCAAAAGCTAATATTCTTGTAATGGAAGATTTAGCAAATCAATTGTCAAAGCTATATACAATAATGAAGGCACAATTCAAAGAAGCTTAAGAACAACAAAAGATCAATGCAAATATCTATCATAAGAAACAATTCAAATTCCACGTAGATAATAAGAAATGATTACTTTGTTGTAATATCAAGATCATTCATCCTTGTGATAAGCTAGATTATGATAGACTTGGACTATTTCCGATTTATAAATAGATTAATCTAGTTGCTTATCAATTATACCTATTAAAATCTATGAGGGTCCATCTTATATTTTACATATCATTGCTTGAGTCATATAAGATATCAAATATATAAGAAAGAAGACAAATGCCATTGCCTCCTATAAAAGTAGACAATAATAAAGAATTTGATATAGAAGAAGTCTTACATTTAAGACTACATTAAAATTGGTTGGAATATTTTGTAAATTGGTACAGATATGATATTAATGATTGCACATGGGAACCATCCAAGAATCTAGTAAATGCATGAGTAAAAGTCAATATGTTTTATTGATAACATCCATCAAAATCAAGATGAAGAGTTAAAAAATCTTTGCTATAAATTAAAGTAGGTTCAATAGAAATTCGTTTCTATCTTATTTCATTGTTTATTATTCTTTTAAATTTTTTAGAACCAAAGAGATAGAGAATCAACAATTTGCAAATTCAACTCAAGAACTATTGGTTACTAACTTATCAAATAATATATTATGACTATCACAACTTTCAAGACAACAAAATAGAAATGAAGATCCTCAAAAATAACATGTTCTTTCTTCAATTGATGGTGAGATACAATGTGTTTGATATCACAACTTTGGAAGAGATTTCTGATATTTGATGATACTTTTAAAGATAAGAACTACTCTTGATGGTATTACAAATGCTTTCTTTGAAAGAAGTTGTGAAGGCCTCAACAATGATCAAATATCAGAAAAAATCTCTTGACCTAGTATGGAATATTATTGATGGTTGAGAAGACCTATCAACTACCTTCAAAAGAAATAAAGATTAGAGTATGTAGCAAATACAATTTGACACATCTTAAACTTCCTCAACATATAATCACCACTCCTTGTAGAACTTATCCCTAGAAGAGAGGATAATATGATGGATATAAGATTTACTTAAATAATTATCTAATGAATATGATTAGATAGAAATAGATAAAAATAAATTAATTTGATAATATCTTATTAAAAAGCTTCTTAGAAGCTTCATAAATGTGATTTCATTTTTATACATACCTATAGGTGATTAATAGGTTATAAACTTTGCCAACAAGTTAGCCACATATTAAACATATTAGTAGCTTGTAGAACAAGCTAAGTATATGGCATACATAAAAAAAACTTATCCTACAAGTTTGACACATGTCTTGTAAATTGGACGTGTGTTGGAGGTGCTATAGAATATTGCCACGTAGCTATTAGATAGATAGTATAAATAGAGACAAGAGTGAAGCCTTCTTTACTCTTGTCAACTCCTTTCTTGCTTCTAGTGTAGTTCAAGAGTCTTTGATTTTCTAATCTTTGACAATAGCCATTCTAATTTCTATTTGAATAGATATATTTTTTTATTTCTATTTTTTTATTTTCTTTTAATATAAATTTTATTAATTTATACATCACTTTTCAATTTGTATCTTTAAAACCATGTATTGTTTGTCAAAGGCAATTTTATTTTTTTTCTTTGTATAGCCTCTATGTGTTGAGCATTCCATCTCATAGACTTATTTAAACCTTCTAGATGTTCCAATCTATTCATCAAAGATTGTTTAATTGATATCCTTTTTGATAAGGTAATATGAATAGAAGAGATTTTAAATTCAATTGGTAAAATGGCTTCTATGCCATAAACTAAGGAAAATAAGGTGGCTTGAGTGGTCACCTTAAACATGGTCCTATAAGCCTAAAAGGCTATAGGAAGCTTTGTATCCTAATCACATTTAGAAGTTATTATAGTTTTTTTAAGGATATTGACTAATTTTTTATTTATCCTCTTTGTATGTCTATTGATTTGAGGGTGATAAAAAATAGTCTTTCTATGGTTAATTTTAAATTGTGAGGCCAAGTCTTCTATCACCTCATTCAAAAAATGCTTGTTTCTATCACTAATTAGGATTTTTGAATATCCAAATCTAGTGATAATCTGTTCAAAAAGGAACTTGTCTGCTTATTTAAGATTATTGATCTTACTTGTCTTTGCTTCTATGTACTCGATAAGGTACTTGATTACTACTACTATATGCTTCATTCTACTAGTAGAATTGGAATGAACTTTTCTAATATAATCTATTTTTTATTTTTCAAATGGAACTAAAAATAAAGACATATGGAGGAGTAAGTTCATTTGGAAATCATTTCTAGCATATCTTTGACATACATTACATATTTTGGTATACCTATAAGTATCTTAGAATAAAATGGGCCAACAATAGCTTGCTCTAAGGATCTTCTATCTTATCAATGTCTCTAAAAAAATGACCCCTCTGAGTCCCACCAATGGATCTTAATTGGTGGATTGATTAAAAATATAGTCTTAAGTCATTTACTTATATAAATATGATGGTTAGAGAGTCTTTTTGACTATTTAATTATTTATTAAAATTTAGAAGTATTTATAAATATAAAAGTCTTATTAGAAGAAAAATTATAAAAATGGAGTCTTAGTAAGTCTTGAAGGCAATTATTTTAATTGATTTAGTATTTTTATTTATTATTAAGTATTAAGAGTTAATTATTGAGACCAATTTCTACATTAGTCTTCTAACTACATGTATTATTCATTAAAAATCAATAAATAATACTTAGTAGGTAGAAGAAGCATGAGAAAGAAATCTCATGTCTTTTTAATTATTTTTGTAGAAAATAGGATTTTGAGTTGATTTTTATTGATTTTATTATTGTAAAATATTTCCAAGGTAGAACAAAATAGTCTTAAATTGATATTATCATCTTAGAAATATTATAGAGATTTTTAAAATTTATTTAGAATTTTTAGAGTAATTTTGAAAACTTTGATAAAAATGAGTTTTACCACCTTAGAAGCCATTATGAAGAAATGGAGCAAGATTTGAAGGCCATAGTAGGTTCTTAGGATAATAGGGTGTTTTTAAACACCATAATGAAGTCAAAAATGCAAAATTATTAGTTCTACTAGTATAAAATAGGAGGACCAGCAGCTAGTGTAGTCCTTATAGGAAGGGAGGTGCACAAGTCCCATATGGGTTGTGGCACCTTGGATGTAGGTGGGAGGATAAGACTAAGGCCTCATGGCCCCTCTAGGACATCCATATACACTACTTGTGAGCCTTGGTGAGGTTCAAATCCATGATCTTGTAACAAGTTATCCTTGAGGTAAAATTTTCTACTTAATTTTTTCTATTATTTACCTTTTAATTTTGAATTATCATAACTTATTCATAGTAACTTAGATTTACATGTTTTTTATATCATTAGAAAGATAAAAAAATTACCTACTTGAAAATATAATTTTTGTTTTTTTTACTTTTACTTTTTATTAGGTGAAAATATAGTGAACAGATTGTGACTAGTTTTGTAGTGTGTAATTACTTAATTGCACATATTTTACTTGTTTTGTATTGTTCTTCTCCTTCATTGTTGTTTATTGCTTCTTATACTTCACACCACAATTTATAAGCAACTCTTAATTGAGGCCACCTAATAACTTGGGTTGAAGAGTGAATTTTACCCTCACAAGGGTCAAGCTTAAAAAATCCTTAGAACAAGTTGGATTGATATCCAAGGATTGATTGTGTACGAGATAGGATTGAAATTAGACCTCTAGCCACAAATATAGCCACAAAAGGCAAGATATTGGATCATTTGGAGATCGACAACTAGGATTATAGAGCTAGCTTTAAGCTCATTTCAAAGACATTAGGCTTGTTTCTATAGGGTTTGGAAAGACTTAGCAATCACTATCTAAAATCAGAGTTTGTACTAAAGATTAAGTTTTTTATGTAATAAATTTAGGGCTAGCACTTTTAGCTGTTGTATGCAATTGAAGTAACATTTATAGTTGAAAATTTGATAATATATGAATAATTAAGTGTGCTGAGACTTAATAAAAATTTGTAATAATCTAATAGTGCAATCAAGGTTTACATTATCTTTAGTACAAAGAGGTACCAATATCAGTTTAGAATTATTTAGGATTTCTACAATATCAAAAGATATATCATTCAAATCAAAATGAAATTTGACATAATAGTTGAAGACTTAAAAGACAAACTACATACCAATTTTTAATTAAAATTAACAATTAGAAAAATAGAAATTATTGCTGGAATATGAGCATCAACTTCTAAATTGGCAGCTGAGTGATATTAGTGTGGTTTTTGGTTAATTTTCAATATTTTGTAAGTTGGATTGGACTGAAACTTTCTAAGCATATAAAAGACTTATATTTGCATTTTTATGAAAAATTTCATATCAAGTTGACAATCAAATTAAGATTTATAGCTTATTAAAGTTTATTGATTAAGATTAGGACTTACAAAGAAAAATCTAAGTTGCTTGATTATGACAAGTAACAAAGCAATTGGAATTTATATGTAGATGAAGTTATAGTGAAGAATATTTTTAAGCACTTTGTATTAACTTAAGTACTCTTGTATTGATATTCAAATCATATTCTTCTTATATGGACAAAACCTGTTAAGGATTCTTAGATATTTGTAAACCGCAACTTCACCCTCTACAACCAGGTGCCCAGCGCATTTCCAAACAAGACAACACGTAATATGATAGTGATGTTAATTAGTTGATAAACCACCATTAGATGAACCTCATCAAGTCTGCAAAGATATCAGAGTGAAGATCATCCAATCCATAACTAGCTCTAACATATGAATGACCTCGGCAAGGCCATTCAAATCCATGTGGCTCAACCTCTACAAGTCCTTATTACTAATAAGAATAATATCTCATGGCAATTTGTCAAAATAATTATAAATAACAAAAGATAATAGTTATTCAAAGTACAAAGTCAATAACCTTTGCAAATATGTCAAGCAATGTGATTAGGTGCAAATCCATTATCCATATGAATATACTACCTAACCTTCAAACTAACTTCCAAGATAGCCACCAAATAAGTGCCAATGCTTGTAAATAGCTCCATAAGGATAATATTTTTATCTAATAGATGCTACTAAATAGATTAAGCAAAGATGGACAACAAAAAATTAATTAGCACATCTAGAAATCTTAATGATGTCACAATCTCTTGACACCAATACAAGAGTTGCAAACAAGTATTCCATAGAAGATCCAAGTCCTTGTAATGCCTTATAAGTACCTCCAATTGTGTTGTACTTTGTGGTTCTATGATACTAGATATAAATACAAATATTTTTTTAAATAGCACTGGATCACTATTATATGGTATGATATTTAATTTGAAAATATATTTGGTATTTAATTGTAGACAGTTTATCTATAATTTATTAGTCAAGTTTTAATAAATTATTTATCTTTAATAAGGAAGACAAATAAAAATAATAATATTAAAATATATTATATTAATAAGAATCTATTATATTTAAATTAATTTATATATAAAGTTTTTTGTAATATTTAGAAATTCTTTAATATCTTTTTTTTTATCAAATCATAATTAATTAATTGCTGATAAATTAGATTACCAATAATTTTAAAGAAAATCCATAATCTTATTTTTAAAATTCATCTTTATATCAAAATTCTATCATAGTTTCATATGTCTATCTTTTATACCTCTATAAAGTCTTGGCTCCCAAAAAAATCCCTTTAATTTGCACAAAATGTTCAAATTATAACAAAAATCTTTCAATATATTATTGTATTTCAACATAATAATACATATTTTTTTAAAATTTGGATCTAAAATCTTATTGAATTGCTTGAAATATAACTCAAAATATAACTATTAATTAAATAGATCACTTATTATTCTTAGATTGCAAGTGCTAACTTTAACTTCTAATATCTCTTTTATTGTAATTTAGAATTCATTAAGCCATATACTTATAATATAGCTAAGAAATTTCTTTCTCCAATTTTGATTGCCAATATCCTTTATTTCTTTTTGTATACATGAATTATGCTCCAAAGAGTGATAATAGGTTCAAAGTCAATACTTTAATTTTGAGCACCTATATTTTCTTCACAAAAGTTTCAAATCACTCAATTTTTGTACCAAAATCATATCCAAAATCTTAAACTTACTGATCCTAATCTTTGATATTCAAATGATTCCAAAACAGTAATCCTAATTTCTAATAAGGCCTTAGATAAGTCTCCTTAAAGCTTATTGGGCATGACTTTTGGCCAATAAGAATGAAAATTTCCATTATTTATTTCCATTCATCCACATAAATAGCATAATTATTCTTTTTGATATCAAGACTCTTCTCTAATTATTTTTTTACTAAGATTTACATAGTATACATCCTAAATATCAAATAAAAGAAACAAAACAAGATTTTAAGGGCCACCAATGTCTAACAAAGATGACTTAAAATATATAAAAGTTATTATCAACATAAAATCAACCTCAAAAGTCACTACCAAACAAAAATGACGTTGTACAAATCTTAATAGTAGTCTTTTTAAATAAACTTCTTCCAAAATAATAATCTAATTATATTTTAAAATCAATTAAAATTTATTAATATAATTCTCATCCAATTGTATAATAAATTATATATATATATTTATATTTTCACATGGTAGCCAAATTACAATATGATATTGCATGATAAATCTAATGCCAATATATTACAATCAAATATACAACAATTTTGTTAAGTAGATACCTCTTTTTTATTATTTATTTTTTTTAGCTTTTGTATTATTTATGTTTCTATATTGTAGGTTGTTGTTATTTTTTGTTGCTATTTTGATACCTTTCAGCCTCATTAGTATCTATCTTATTGAAAAACTTGTAGTAATTGTGTATTATTAGTGTGGCATCTAGGGAGGAGAGGGAGGGAGGGGGAGGGGGGGAGAAGGGGTGTGTATCCATATAATAAAAAGAAGGCATCCACTTAGTGATTTTTTTAAGTTATTTTTTTAAATATATATTTTTTATTTTACCAATATTATTGATAAAATAATTAAAATAAATTTTTTTTAAAAAAAATTCTTTATTGATAGATCAAGTAATATTTGAAATATATATATTTACAAAATTTTATTAGGATATTTTAGAAAAAAGACACAAATTACCATATTAGTTATTTCTTTTAGAATTATACATTTTTTACTTGTAGATAGGAAAGTAACTCATTTTACTTTAAAAAAAATTTATAACCTGAATAATGAAGCAAATTATTGTATTATAAAATAATTTAAATTAGAAAGACTATTTAAAACTACCATAATATTTATTTAGTATAAAGTACTAATAACCAATAAAGCAACCTTAAAGGTTGTTGATAGATTGTTATATGATATTACTAGTAATAGCAAGCCATTTGGTAGAAATATTTGTATTAGATAAAAACTTTTGCTAAATATTGCCAATTTTTAATAATAGAATCAAAATACAAATTATGAATGAAATCTTGAAGTTTTCTTACTTTTGACCATCTATAAAAAAATAAATTATATTTTATAATTAATATAAAATTATGCTAAGAAGATTAAGCTTTAAAAAAATGAAAATATAGACTTTACATAATAATACATATATTAGAAAAGAAGCAAATATTTTCTATATTGATAAAGTTCAAATTATAATTTTCATTCTTAATAGAATGTTTGTACATATATTAATGCATTAATGAATTATTTAAAAATTAAATCAAATTTTTGATTATATAAATAATAAAAAAGAATTATAAAAATATTTTTTTAATCTACTACTAATATATGTGCTAATAAATCAGAACATTAAATCTTTTGAAGTTTTTTTTAGTAAAAAGATAAAATTAAGGTAAAAACTAATATATTTTGACTTATAATAAAAGAATAATTTGATCCATTCTATGGCTTAATCTTACTTTATACTATCTCCAAAAACCAAGGCTTATAAAGGAGTGTTTTTCTTTACCAAATACAATATCTTCATAAAGCTTTGGTACTATGACTTTTTAAAGTGGATTTTTAGGTTTAAAGATCTTCTAAAGCTACATCTTAGTTATATCTCAATAACTTGTTTTAATATATTATTTCTAAAAAAAGTAAGAATCTTCTATTTAAATATATATATATATATATATGTGTGTGTAAAATATGAAAAAAGATGCTCATATAATAAGTGTTTATTTGATATATATATATATATATATATATATATATTGTGTTTTAATTTGGAACAAGAAAATTGGTTGATAAATTATAATATTTACTTTTATCCATTTAAATTCTAAATTAATTTATTAAGAATTAAACAATAACTAACAATCAAAATATAAAGTTATAAAATCTTTAAATATAACAAAACATCATCTAAGTGAGTATTGTTATAAATATAGAAGGATGGATTCTAACAAACATCTTGTGTTTCTTTTAGATTTTTTGTTTTTTATATTATTATATAAATAGTATTATATTATTCTAATAAATAATGATATTTTCTAAAAAGGTAAATTTTATGGCTGATGAGTTAATTGAAAATAAAAATTTATTCCTTTTCAATATAACCAGAAAAGGAAATTATTATATAAATAAAATTAATTAATTAAAAAACACACACACATATTAAAGCATTCCATCACATATAAGACTCATCAAATACATATAAGACTCATCAAATACACAATTTGTGTTGATTCAAACAGGATTAGGGTTTGCAAATTCATGTGTAAGAATTCATCGGAGTGGTTGGTGAAGCTCTTGAGCATCCTGTGAGAACCACGTTTATATTTTTGACAATATTTTCAACACAATTTTCTTCCGACCAGGTTTAGTGTTGTTGTCGGCATGAAGAGTATGCAAACCTATTGGTACGTAAATCATCAATTGAGACATAGGCTTAGCCTTTTCCAACCATATCCTCGTCGCAAATTCAGTGCCATGTTTTTAGGGCATGGAGTTCGGGATGTATGTTGCAGTTGCATGTTGAGGGAAATGTTGCAATTGGGAGCTAAAATCTTGAAGTAACAGTTGTGGAATTGTGGGTCGGAGCCAGTCATCGAATTCTAAACAGGTGGATCTTTGCACGGGGTCTTCTAAGTTGACTTACGATCTGGGTTGGGAAGATGTGGTTGCTTTAGGGGATTACGTGTGTTGGGTTAGATTGATTTATTTGCGACAGAAGGGTAAGAGAAGCAGAAGTTGACGGTGGATTTTGGTGTGATCGCTGCGGCGTTCACCAGCAAGTCCAGTTGATAGTCTGCTCCCTCCCACTACCTGGTAATATCACCTTACGTTTCCTGCATGGGTAGATTCGTGTGGTTTTCATGTAGTTTCGCAGACTTCTCATTCTAATTGATTAGCAGCAAAAGCAAGTCGCAAAAAGTATCACGTAGAGTCTATTCAAACTTACCACGGCAGAAAATATTGATTAACAAGTGGCAAATTTATTTGAAACATTGACAAAGCCATGTATGTCGGATCGTATTTATCTCTTTATACGATAGCCCCTGTAATTTATGAATATGAACTTGGAGAGCATCACCGTTAGAAGGGTTTCATGTAGTGAATTATTTGCAACATAGATCGACTAACTCCAAACTCTGGAAAAATGAAAATATCTTACAACGCATCTCAAAACCCAAACATCTCAAATTGTTCACGGTTCGCTGAGGAGGTAGCACATTGGGTTGCAGTTGAATGACAACACAACTATGTCTTTAACGACCTGTACTTTGGATGATCGAGCACTTGGGAGATTAGTAGAATAGAGTTTTCTGCTTGAAGTAGTTTGCAGATACTGCGACCACGACGTGGTTGTCTTTCGTTGTTGAAAACGATGTATCTCTCAACTTGGACTCTATGAGGTTTGACTATCAAGACAATGGTATGATCATCGCGCCAACTTCAGCTCTGCTTTCGATCCTTTACCACATTGATAAAGTCTAATCACACAGATGTTCTGAGAGTTGTACGCGATATTCAGCTACGAATTATTTTGAAGTTGAGCGACCTGTCTGAAAAATTTGGGAAATGAGTTACATCTATTCTGTTTTTTAGTATTTGTAAATTGAACGCTGGGTTTGTTGCTCTTGTATCTGTTATAGGCATGTTCCAACATGTGTGATGTATGACCAATTGGTCGCAGACTTTGGAACACCACGGAACCTTACGGTATTCGGAGTCTTTGATCGTAACAGAATTCTTGTTTATAAATTACTTAACTTGATTTGTCACGAGTTGGAAATTAGTTGTGTCTGCTTGGATGGTTTGCATGCAAGTGACATATATTCTTGACAAATAGCTAGATTTAAAATCTGTGAAGGTTTATGCTACTTCACTTCTTGAACCTGTAAACAATCGACTTCCACAATGGGCTCATCAATTTCGGGTACATAATATGTGGAAGTACAAAAAGCGTAATGAACCTGTGGAGTTGGACCAGATGGAGCTGTGGCGACGTGTTATGGAAGATGTTAGGTGTGCTTACTTTGTGATGAATTTTTTTAAAGTAGGCTAAGATGTCTTTAAATAAGCAAGAGAGAAACTATGTCACCATGGAACTCTCAAATCAGTGTTTTGTGTACTATTACCATACATTCCTTCTGTCGTTGAGGATTGTAGATCAAGGCTGAGTTATCTGCTTTGAGGTTTCAAGAGCAATCACTAGTATTGCTTCAGGGACCTACAGAAGAACTCGAAGGCTATTATCGACTTGTAGTGTGTTCGTAACTGAGATACGGCGGGGGAGAAAATTGTACCCGTGATTTTCTGCTTAGTCGAACATGTGATCACCAGTCCAGTGGCGCCCCACGCCGAGCTTGCATCGTGCGTAACGTCCAAAGTGCCCTTGCATTGTAATGATGGGTAACTTCAAGAAGAAAGATATTGTAAAATTCCAAACTCTGAAGAGAAGCAGTCATACAACTTAAGTATGCTCGGACAAATCCCAAACCTTGTGGTTGGAAGCAGGAAGTGATCGTGCAAAAGTAGAATTCGTATTTGATTGCATGTGACAACAGTGGATTGCGACCTGGATAACCCTTCTAATGCTGAACGAGTCTCAAGCTGGGATGAGGTAAAATAGAGACAACACGTCCATCAAACTTAGTGGAGGTAATACCCTGTCATGGTGATGCTTGGCACATCACCATATCCTGACTAGGTATTTCTCATATATGACCTTGCTGTTTGTCATATCAAATTTATTATACCATGTAACTTTAATCAAAGCATCATGTGCAGGGCATCATTCACACTACAAAATACACTATTAAAGACTGTGTCAAATATCTTTCCACTCCAAGAGTATGGACAAATCATCAATGGATTTGAGACAAAGCAGCCCATTGGAGTGAGCAAATTCTGATCCAATGACTGAGTAAGCAAGTGATGGTGTTGTGGTCCAGGGCAACACTGATGTATCTTCAAAAGGACTAGTGAGTACCAGCCCTGAAGAGACAGTAGCAGTGGTGGGCATCTTGCTTAAAGAGTCTGATGACCTTGATTTTGAAGGCCTCAACCTGATATAGGGGAGATAGAGCCTAGTCTTGACTTGCCACTTGAGTAGGCTGCAATGAGCCTCTGGATCACTTCATTCTCCTCGTTGTAATATCGAAAGGGTGGCTCCACAGATACCTCCCTGACCTACCCTTTCTGTGATACCTTTCTTTGTTTCATTGCTTTCTTTATTGACTTCTTGGTTTTGTCTAACTTTCAATACTGGGTTTAATCATGCTTCCCACTATCCTTACTTCCAGCATTCCATTGTATTGTCTTGAATTTTATATGTTCTTGCTAGCTTTTTGTACAAATCAGTCCTGTAGGTATGCAAGAAATTGTTGGGTCTGATGATCAAATGCACAACACTAAAAACATTTTTCATGCTACATTAGAATGACTAATTGAATGAAAAGTCTTTTGGTCACTGTTTCAGGATTTGATTGCTTGTATGAATGAAATATTTTCAGTCACATCTATGTTCCTTTATAATACTTAGAGCCAGATCTTGCTGTAGCTGCAGGTCTCATGCATGGAGAATGTGTGAGAACTACAATGTGCAAAGTGTGGTACCCAATCAGAGCAAAAGATGAGCTGAGAAAGGTCAAGAGCAGATCATAAGTAGATTTTGCTTGTGCATGGTGACCAAAGAATAAGGATTTGCATTGCTATTCATGACATGAAATTTCATGGGCAACACTAGAATTAAACTTGATTATTTAAATTACCCTGGGTCCCCTTTCTCCAGGCCTGACATCTCTGGGTTGAGGGTGAACACTAATGACAATGAAAAACTCTCAAGTTTGTCTCCAGCATATCTGAAGTTAGATGTAATAAAATTGCTGTGCAGGCACACAAAGGTAGGAGCTAAACTTCTGCTTGTTTGTAGAGGTAACCAGAGGTCAAAATCCTGATAATGACAATTTATCACACACTTTTTTCATTAGAATTTTCCACATTGTGGTCTACCACTCCTCAGTGACAGTTTAACCAGTGAAGCCTCAACATCAGGGCTGCTTTGGGATCAGCATTTTTGTCAGATTGCCAAGTTGCATCACCACAAAAACACATGTATGCTGTTAGACTTTTAGTTTTTGTTGTTGTTTGTTACTATTATTATTAACTAATACTAAAGAAGGATAAAAAAGTTGTGTTTGCAGCTGGAGTCAAATCACTGATCACATTTTCAGGATTCCAAGTGCCACCCTTCAATGAAAACTAGATACTCCCCTCCAAACAAGATCTGAAAAGATCCAAAGGCCCTGTTAAGCTGCTGTTGATGTGGCGTGTTGGAGCTTCAAGGCCAGAATCACAAATCCCCCCTCCTCTGCCACCTGCTTTGTGATGTGATGATACATAAGGAGCCCAACTTTTTTAAGGTCTTAGGCTTGGAAGGAAGCATGAGTAGGTTTTTTTATTATTTATTTAATCATTCATTCACTCACTTAATTCCATGATTCAAAAAGAATCCGGTCAATCTTTTTATGCAATGGGATACAGTAATGGACAAAAAGAATGGGTGGGGCATGATGGACACTTCCTCACTTCTGCTGATTGTTTAAATCAAGTCTCTCTCTTTAACTTATGGTTGTTCTCTTGGGGAGTTGTGAGTAGGCATGTGGTTTCTCATGAGATTTGTCACCACTTGACCTGGCTCCTCATGCTCATCTCTCTGGAGGAAGAAGCTGAAATGAAAGTAGAAAAGCTCCATTGTTTACAATTGTATTTATTCCATACCCTTACAACAGCTGATGCTTCAGGATTTGTGGATCCAGGAAGTTGGATGCCCTTGCAGAGATTGTACTCTGCCTCCAGCTACAGAGAACATTCTGCAGTATGTTCCCACAGCTTGGGAACCATTACTTCTGAATATTAATTAAACAAAACAAAAACAACACACTTCATTGCATGCCAAATGAGTAATACACACCTAAAAAATTGGTGTGAATGCTGTCAATACTTTTATGCTGTACCACCACCACATAACAAGGTTGCCAGTTTTTTAAAGAATAGAATTGCACTTTTAAAATTTGATAAATAAAGACATCAAGCAAAAGATCAATCTCAAGTTGAATAACATGCAAAGTTACTTACTCAAAGAATCACAATTTTAGACAGCTTGATGATTCTACACATGCAAGAAAGCATGTTGCACCATTATTTGTATTAATGATATTATTATTAAGCCCATGTTTGCATAACTTGGAGGTGACACCCTAAACATGCTTCATGTGAAAAAGATGTATTTCCACTTAGAGCCTAAAATGATTGATTCTCTTGTTTAAATATTTATTATTACACATAGAAGTGACTGAACACAAGGTGCAAGAGATAACAACTAAAAAATCCGTGGTAATAAAAAACATTAAATAATGTTTAAAAAAGTGGCATCTATCAAGAGTACCTGATGGGAGCACATGGTTTGAGGGAAACAGCAACCATTAATACAAGAGGCTCAATACAGCACTATCAGAATCTCTTTTTTAAATAGGTTAAACTTTGCAGTTTTTTAAATTAAAAAAATAAAATTGAGGAGAATCCGAAGTTACACGTGGATAATTGAAGAACCTCGTTCAAAGATGTGGGGAAAAAAAATATTCCTAAAACCAAACAAAAATAATGAGTGTGCTTTTGGCCGTGAGCTGTGGATGCCGTTTTGAAGGAAGAAAAAGGTACCCCTAACTATTCCACCACAGCTCCAGTTAGGTAGATGGACTCGTTCCCACTGCGTTCCAGAGTTCCCATAGATGAGGAATCTGCTCTGTGTGGATGAATTACGTCATACGATATGTACATATTAGGGGATCAGTTCCAGATCTGACTTTCATTCTCGATGAGAACCTTGGTCTCCGTCGATTTTGGATGAAAAATAGAGCTCTTCAATTGTTGACTGTGTTAACGAGGACATTTACCCCATTGGTGCCAGCTGCCCAAATCCACCACACAAAATATACTCTTTTCAAATGTAGCATAATTATAATAGTATAAACTAATAATAATCAGATGCAATTGCACTGAATATCCCTATCTCTGGACGTGGGCCGAATCCTTGCATTCCAAGTGGATGATGGGGAGCAAGAGTTGGGCGAAGAATATGCCCCCAGTCAACAAAGTAGGCCAATCTCAAGTCTGTCCCTGTGATGAAAGGCTGCATTAAACCCCATGCAGCCGTGGTGGTGGTGGTGGTGACGAACCTCCAAAGACTGAGAAGGTTGCAGTGGTGTGAAAGAGATTGTGGTTCTGCTGGACAAGGCACTTCTGGAATCTTTCTTTTGGTTTAGTGTCAGCCCTAATTTAGGACCACGTAATTGGCAAAGAAGGGTAAAAGGAAAAACTCCCCTTGGTTTTGTTGAATGCCCATGAAGTAATTGAGGATTTTTTCTATGTTTTTCAAACCTACCCTCTTTGTCAAAGTCACTTCTACCATCTCATGTTCTCAGTTTTTAGAGCTCCTTCAATTCTTTAAAAGTTCTAAATCTTTTTTCTTTTATTTTTTCATCCTGGAAAATTTGTCCCAGTTCATGTTCTAGTGTTTGTATTCTAAAAGGGCAAGAATGCTAGAATGCTGACAGAACAGGAGGAAGCAAAATGCAATGTGGGTGTCACTAACCAAGCAGTTGGTGTTATATTAGTACACAAGACAAGAAGATAAGTAGAACAGTTCTTGTTGGTATTTGAAGCCTCTACTCTATAGAATTTTTGTTTTGGACATTGCTGCAACAAACATGGCAACAACCACCATGAGTTTATAACTATTGTAAACTCCAAAGCATCTCAAAATCAATGTTGTCAGTCACTAAGCATGGAACATATGTAGCTACTGTAACCTTTAAAAAATATACATGTACATATATACATATATATATATATATATATATATAAGTTTCATAAAAAACAAATTCCCTGCAGGTTTTACAACAACTATTTCTTATTTTAGATTCTGTAACCTAACTGGGGTACTAAACTTTCTCTGACAAATATGCTATGAACTTATTATTTAACCCATTTGCAGAATTTATATTGTACAGATTCACCATCAATGATTGGTAATCACTTGCTTGCTGGCACAACAATGTTATTATTATGCTTGCTTTCTGGAATATGCTTTATTGTAAATAAAAAAATTGGAATTATATAGCTTACTCCCCCAAGTTTCTACAAGAGACTTCTCATCAACTCAAAATGAATAAAGAGGGATGACACATTTAAACTTCATAAAAAGAGACATTGGAAGCATGTGTTTCATATGATTATTAATAGTAATATAAGTGGTTGAGTAGCTTTGTATAGTAAAAAAAATCATTAAATACATATATATATATATATATAGTACTACAGAATAAAAATAAAAATAAAATCAAAGAACAGAGCATCTTAAGTCCTAATACTTCATTATCAAAGCAAACTTAGAAGCAATACCTGTAACACAGCTATATTCAATCCACCCCCTGATCCTTCATCTAATGAGTATATGATTGGGTTGCCATGAAGAACTCTAGTGTGTCCTAAAATTATCATATTTCTCCAGAGCCAAGAACTGTGCTGGCCATCTAAGACGTATCCAAGCATGTAAGGAAGGAGTCTATATAGTTAGATTGTTTCTGATTTTTTTTTATCATGTCATTCTATATAGTTCAAGCATACTCAACTAAGTTGCACCAAATAAATTGTTGTGTTTGTTCATTGCTCCAAATTTCCAGTTTAAACACAATTGTGTTCCTTTGTGGATACATGACCCATAGATACACTCATCTAAGTGGGATCCAGATTTTGCTGTTGTTTGGTTTGGCCAAACTTGTCTATGACTATACTTCTGGATAAATAGAATAGTTGACTTTGTTTTGAGATCCAGACTTTAAAGGAGGAGTGATGAAGAGATTAGGAATGGTGATTTGAAGAACATGTCTTGTGCACATCCATAAACTGATCTGTTTAAGTGTGATCCTAACTTTGTAAGCACTGTGGTTGGTCATGGTTGCCACTTGTAATTTTCCCAAATCCAATAAAACCCAAAAAACCCCTAAAAATATTTGTTTAAGTCCATATATCATGCATCACCCAAATTGGCATCTCTGTACAAAGCTCTTTCTTTGATTCTGCGTATATTCTGTTTTCCCAGATCTCTACTTTCAAATCTAGATTTAGAAGCTTTTTTGATAGAGTAACAATCACATCACATAGTTCAATGTTTCACCACAAAAGATATATTACATTGATATGTTCCATGATACACAGAAACACTGTAACATAGAAGTTTCCAAACACAACCCTTCTACTGTTGTGATAGTTTAGAATAAAAATGGGATGTATGCATTGTGCAACCACTTGTATGTGTGGTTGTATTGTGTTCTTTTTACCTTTTTTTTTTGGTTTTATACTTTTGTTGACACAACTTTTTATACGTCATATCATGTTCATGCATTCAAAATGACAACCATCATAGTTGAAAGAACTACCTGTCTATTGAAGCATCTTCTAAGTTTTGTGTATATATGTGTATGTCAAGAGATTCTGTATTTATTCATCTGAAATTCTGCTCCCCCACAACAATCCAAATGGGATAAAAAGAGACATTAAAGGTGAGTCATGAATCATTGCAAAAGTGTGCAATCTACAATTCTTTTGGCTTTTTTTGTTCTTTTGAGGTATATGTTGCTTGTGATGCAAAGGTGCTCCACCTGTATATTGTCACTGTTTTTGTGGATATGAAGATTGTGGTCTAGACATTGGCTGCTTTAGTATAGGAATGTGGGGGTTGGAAAGCAAAGCAAAGCACTTGAGGCACACCATCCTTATATGAATGGATCAGGGTAACCAACCATAGCTGCCCATATCCCATCCAAACTTTTTAATTTAGTGCTCCAATCTACCATCACAGCAAATGAGCAAATGAATTAACTAAAAAGAGCAAACAAACAAACAAGCAGGGCATGGTAGATAAATATATTTATTTTCTGCCTTAGGGAAATTCTATTTTATTGTTTTAATATTTAAAAAGTTATGTGCAAAACAAACCCAATATTTTTCTATTTGGAGATTTACCATGTGTGCCTCTAAATGGAGTTAGATGGCTTAAGTTTTTGCACACCATTTATGGAACCATAACTGATTAACTTATGTGTTACCTGAAAAAAATTATATGGACAAATTTTAAATTACTTTATTTTAATTTTATGTATTTTTTATGCCAGGAGTTATTTTGCTATCAAAGTTGTAATTTCACCCTTACAGCTGATACTGGATGGACAACTTTGACAAATTGGATTCAGTAGATAGAGTCCATGTTTAAGGAATGATGAATGGATTTTATTTACTTATTCTTTTAAATTTTTCTCTCAAGCTGTCTAATTTTAAAGGAACAAAGCCTTCTGATTTCTTTTCTCAAGCATTACAGTTGGAGAATATGTAGGTTCCTTCTTTTTTTGAAATTACTGTACACAAATCCTCCTGAAATTGACTGATGTTAGTGGTCCATGTAAACCATAATTCAACAAACTATATTAAATGGTGAGTTGTAGAGTTTTAGCACTTTCCGTTTGTAAAGAAACGAGTTTTATTTTGTCAGGTTGTGTCCAAATGCACAAAAGCTGAAATACATTAATGCATATTAGACAGTTAAGAATCACAATTATTAAAAACCAGTTAAAATCTATTCCATTAAACACACAAATAGTGCTGCCAAATTTAAATTTTCTTTCTTTCTTTCTTTTATTTTTCGATGTTTATTTTGAATACATTTTCTTCTTTAAAAAAATGTTATGCAAACAATACATTAATGTTCTAGCTAATACAAATTACTAAAAATTATAGTAATAGTTTTTAGTCAAAGTTTATTTAAAGTCCTTGCTTACCTCTTCATTATTTGTCTCTAATGCAAGATCTATTCTTGGCAAAGAGACAACTAATATGTCTTGAGATGGCTGACCTATTCACACCTCGCTAGATTGAAGCACTACAAAAAAAAAAAAAATAATCAATGTTTAGGGCCACTTTACATTATGGTCAATTGTCAAGCCAACAAAGGATTTTAGCAATATGATTGGTGGAGAGAAAAAAATTGACTGCTTGGCCTTTATACCAGAGGTAAACGGTCAACATATATTTTGGTTGAAAATGTTGACATGGCAACATTTCATGGCAGTTTTGGTGCTAAGAAGTTGTCTGCTCAAGAAGAAATTGGGTTTGACAATTCTCAATCAAGTGGACAAGCCAAAAATTGTTTTATTATATTTTAATGGACTTCTACATTGACCTTCTGCCCAATTTCAAGTGGAATTGTCCAAGATCAGCTGAACTAAATAGCCATAATGTGAAGTGGCCCTTAGCTTGCTTCCCTAGAAAGCATACTTCTCTTGTTGCATGTTGTTAACAACTTCTGTGATATGAGCAGCGTTAAATAAAAGATATGCCAAAGGAATTTTTATATTAAAAATGTTGGACCAGATGTAGAGCACAAAATGCTTGGCTTTCATTGCAGTTGTTAAATATGTCAACTGACATCTAGGAAGCTTTTTAATCAAAGACAATATTTTCCACACAAGTAAAATGGGCACTAAATTAAACTGGAGCCTTGATGCTCAGGAAGCAATCTTAATGAATGGTTGTCCTCAAAAGAGGATTATATCAAAAAAAGGGAGTTGGAATTTGGAGAGTATCCAGCTGGATGGCTGTAAAGGATCCATGGCAGATTCAAGCTTTGGAGTTGTTCCTCTACAGAGTCAAGGTCAAAGTAAAGCATGTTTGGCAGTAGCAGAGACAAAGTAGAGAGGAAGAGGATCTAGAGTTGTCTCAAATATAATTTATATATGTATATAAAACTTAAAACCATCATGAAGTCCCACTGCCTGCCTGCCTGCCTGTCTTACCTGATCCAGAATGGGACAATGGGCTGCCAAGCTAGAGGGTCTATAGACTCATTCTCTCAAATGGAATGTGCAGAATGTGCCCTCTGGAACTAGCCAGTGCCCTTAATTTCTGTGGTCCTTGCAAAAGCCTGAAAGTTTTGGTAATCTATGTTGCTGGCAAAAATTCACTGCCCTTACTTAATCCAAAATTGGGCAATGGCCATGCTCCATCACTACATGGTGTTTTTTGAAGGTTGTTCTACACAAGTACTAGGATAGGGATAAGTTCCCATCAAATTTGTGATATAATCAAATGCAAAACAAGTTCCAAAACCTCTAGGGTATGGCTTTGTCTGCAACACAACTATTTCACTCTCAAGGACCAAACATATTCAATGAATAAATAAACAGAGGAATAAAGAATGAAAGAGGAATGATAGGAAGGAGAATAAGGAATAAAAGAGCCTATCATTAGATTTGAGTTTAGATGCCATAATAGAACCATAATTAGATTTTGAAAAGTTGGACAGCTACTCATAATCAATGTTGTATATAAGCATCTTCAGTGTGTGCAAGCTTGAATGACTGTTGATGAGGATCTTTATGTTATACAAGTGCATACTACAAATGTTTTTGGCAAATAATGCTGTAGCAAAGGGGTCCATCAAAGGTTTATAGCATATACAATTTGTGAGAAAAATAATTCTGCCATGTGTGGTTGATACTCATAATCTGTACTTTATTCTTTCAGATTTTTTTCTCGAAATTGCAAGATATGTTTTGAAAGGTTGTAAAATAAGATTTTTTGTTTTTTTGTTTTTTTTGTTTTTTTGGCATATGATTGGCAGGACCTCAAATACAAATCGTATGAATTGATGTTTCAAAAGAGTTGCTTGGACGCTTAGGGTGAAAAAACAAAAAAACACAGTTTTCCATCATTTTTGAGTAGCTGGCACCTAGTCCAAGAAGGTGTGGCCCATGCACCAAGCTTACAAAGAAGATTCCATCTACCCTGGTTGTGAAAAAATCAGTAATGAATGGGCACCAACTAGTCAAGATGTAATCTAGAGCAGTATCACACACTAAACAAAACCAAACACAACTGCCCAAGTGACATCAAAATGTTTTCTTTGTAAATAACAATAATAACAATGAAAAATGAAATAAGAAATAAGAAATATATTGGAGGGATGAATTGAGAGGATTAGTGCAGCCCATGGTTTGTTGTCATCCAAATGTTTTTGGCACAGAATGATTCAATGTTAATCCAGAAGTGCTCAGAGGGGTCACAAATGATACACTGTGTCTGATGTGCATCACACCCATGTTTTGTTTTCACATAGAAATCAAGATGTTAATGTCTTCCACTTGTGGAGAAGCTTAAACACAACTTCAGGACTACCTCTTCTCTTCTTCTATACAATACCTCACCCTAACTAACAAAGCAGAAAATAATAATTCTTCACAACAATGACATTACAGGTTGAACCTGGCTAAGGAGCATGCATCACATCTAGCTCCCACAAACACAATATCATGGGCCTTGAAACACACTAACACATGGGCTGTGTGAATGAGAAACTTTGTATGGTCTCATGATCCATTCTTCTCTTGTGTGACCAACTTTAATAGGACCCATACCTGATGCATGCTTGATCTATGTTGGAAGTGCTTACAAAGTTCAAAACTTGCACATAAATAATGATTTCTTAGATTTTTGGAAGTCTTCACGAGGCAAATGAGTGGGTTTATCCTAGATTTCTTCTTGACAGCATGTGCAAAGAGTGCAAAGGAGGAAATAATTATATAAGTAAAGAACAAACAAACAAGAATTTGAATGAATAAAGACCCAACATGTTATCTGCAAAATGTGGGGATATAATTTTAATTTTCTTAGTTCTATATTATTTAATTATTTGCAAAACTACCAATATATATATATATATATATATATATATAAATAATCAGAAGTATTAAGTTTTGTACAATATCCTTTTTAATATTTGCAACTTTCATGTAATTGTGAATGATGTAAATCAGGTGTAGGAACAATGTAATTATATAATGACTATTTTAAGTAAATATATTATTTAATCACATAGTATCCAAAGAAATATGTTTAAAAAGTTGAAACAAATACTCATGGAATACTTCAGAATTTTTTTTTTTTTTGTTTGTTTGTTTGTTTGTTTGTTTGTTTGTTTGTTTGTTTGTTTGTTATTGATTTGTGTATATATATATATATATATATGTGTGTGTGTGTGTGTGTGTGTGTGTTTCCAAAATAACGTTTCAAGTTTTACAATCTGTATTAGATTTTAAGATCACTAAATTGAAACATGTTAACAAACACAACATGCTTAAAAAATTCAATCTTACATTTGAAGTAGTTTTAGTTTAAAAATTTGAAAATAAGGCCTCTAGCCTTGTGCAAAGTCTTTGTTTATTATCTAATAGAATAGAGTCAACTCCATTATGTTCTAAGTATGAATCTAATGTTACTAGATTAGTTGCCACAGTGCTTGTGCTTATCAATTTCTACATCCCAAATAAAAAACTTCATTTATTTCTTTCTTATTTTATTATCCTTTTTAAAAAAGAAATATTATCATTGAAGAATATCCAGTCTAATGAGGTCATTGAGTGCTTTAAACACATTCCTAGGTAGCTGATATTTTTTCTTAATCATGAGTAGAAGGTAACTAGGTATGAAAGATATACCAATCTGGGAAGATGACTACTAATGTTGCATGATGGAATCAAACTACATATGTGGCACTTTCTTCTGCTGCTTCTTCTTTTGTTTTGTTTTTTCTCCTTTAAGGATCCCCTACATTATTCTAAACCAATTACATATTCTTGTGCATCAAATCCCACTAATGTGTTAAAAGAGAGTGAAGAGAAGAAGCAACTGGGTGTGATGGGCCATGGGTTTGACCCCCAAGCCCCTCCTACAAACTAACAAACAAATGAAACTGCACTTTTAGTATGACTTAATCATGGTTCTTTGAGCAAAGGAAAATATATAGTTTAGTTCTCAGTTGAATGAGTAACACACAACTATGTGCTATAAATGAGTCAGGAGTGAGGGAGGGGGCTAGGGAAGGCCCACCAGGGACCAGGAATGATGGATTTTGCAAGAGGAGAGCCAATGTTCCAGGCAGCAAGAAACAGTTGGCTTTACTTTTGTTGTGTAGACAAGGCCCCCTTCCCTGCAGAGGAACATTCACCAGCATGGGTTCAAAGGACCTGAAACTAGATTTTCTTGGCATTTCTCTTACTATGATCCACCATGAGATCCCTGCAATGCCCCCACTCACAAGCTGCCCAGTCAAAGGGTGTGTGCTTGTGTCTGTGTCAGAGAATTGCATCCACATAATATATAATAAAAATGGATGAACTCTGCAATGTAGACAGACAACAGAGAGATAAAATAGAATAAAAGACACAATTCAAACCTTTTTATTGTTCATTAAAATAGAATAAAAGACACAATTCAAACCTTTTTATTGTTCATTAAAATAGAATAAAAGACACAATACAAACCCTTTTTATCGTATTATGAAATTAATTAATAAATCATGAATTAAACTTGCTTATATTTTACATAAATAATACAAGATTTATTGTTATATTTTCTTCCAAACTTCAAAACAAAAATTAACCAAAATTGACAACATCTGTTTTTGTGTTCAACATGTGCCAAGTGATGAATAGTTTTGTGTGTATTAAAAAATGAGGTGGATCTGCATAATAAATAAGGATAGGATTTGTGTTAGAGAAAAACTACAAAATGATAATAAATAACATAAAATAAAATAAAAATTAACTTTAGAAAGTGATAATAAATAACATAAAATAAAATAAAAATTTACTTTAGCAAAAAAGGGCCAAGAAATGCACCATGACTCGCGCTCCCTTCTAACAAGTAGTATTTAAAGAGGATCACAATCACATCAAAAAAATTAAAATATTATGACCTCTAATTGTGGGAGTTTGTTTTTGGACAATATACAAATATAACAATGATCTAAATTTTAGACAAAAAGTATGAATAAAGGAAAAAGTTGATAGATTAATATGATTTAAGATTATGCATTATAATAGAACATGTTGAAGAAGGATTCTAACCTTAATCTATTGAAGACCTTAAAATGAATGATAATACTTATAAAAATTTGAAAAGACTTGGAAAATAAACTAGACACTATGCATTCATGCTAATCTATAAAATGGAACTACACCCTACCAAATAAGGCACATACAACGTACTCAGACTCAGTCTAGAGTCTTTAGAAGAAGCCTCACATGATGTAACTAATTCCTATAATCATCAGGGGTTCACCCACTTATGTTTCAAAATTAAACAAAAAAAAAAAAAAAAACAAAAAAAAAAGAAGAAGCTAAGATGAAGTTTGTTAATGTATCCCCATTCTAGAATCAAACACACATGTTTTTCATGCCAAAGCAGAGAATAGCCACCCATACACATGTAGAGGTTGGGTTAAAACCTCATCCAGGAGGGGCAGAAATATGCTCCAGCCATGAATCCTTTGAAAATTTCCCATATAGTCGGTGCGCTTTGTTATTATTACGAATGTTATTATTGATATTATTATTATTATTATTATTTGAATCCAGTGTCATTTTCCAACTGTTTTAGAGTTGTGTTGGTTATTTTTGTTCCCATGTCGTGTGAGAGAAGGGAATAAAGGACACGGCGGTAGGGACCCTTACTCCATGTCTGCAAGCCATTCCGAGGTATCATGGGCCCCATGACTGTGCACACTCGATTGCCCCAGTTTACCAATTCTGATCTTGCGCTCCTTAATGATATTCCATCCTCTGCCTGAGGCAGTGCACTGTGTGTGGGGGTTGCAATTTCTGGGTCCCGGAATTGGATGGCATGTGCGCAGTAATCCACAGTAAAAGCTTTGAGTGGTAAGGGATCAGAAATTAGCGATTCATACGGAGCGATTTGCTGTGCCTGTTGGCAGGAAATTGGTGAATCGTCATTTTTAGCAACCCAATATGAGTGACGCCCCGGCTAATAACAGGAAAGCTCCAGGATTCGTCGTCTTGTCGAGAGCGACCAGAAATGGATGCGGGAGCTCTGTCAGGAAACGACTGCTCCGGTCAGATCCACCACCACTCGTTGGCACTGTGCCCCAAGTTGCCACACACAACCACACATATTTAACTACTCTGCCCCCACCGCATTTGGACTGTCGCTCGTTCACACACCACTCATGCACACAGACTCCGCTGCCGAAGCATGGCGAATCCATTGCCTTGGCTCCGGTCGAGCTCTTCTGTTGCTCATTAGCGCGTGGTTCGTTGCAGTATTTGGACAAGATTCTCTGTATCGTTGAAGAATATGCTTCTGTGAATTGAAGACTTGGACGCTTGTGTTTGGACGCATATGTCTGCCTGCTTCACAGTGTCTGTATGTGTGTGTGTGTGTATGTGAATATATATATATATATATATACATACATTTGTTAACATTATTTCTGTTATCAAGTAATTGGGTTGAAAAATATGCAGAAAATATTTGAAGAGTTGTACGAGATGTAGGTGCTGGATTATCATTGTTCGGTGAATTGTTGAACTAGTGCCAATGCTCTACAAACAAACAAGGGAACCTATGATTGGATTGTGTATAGTTTCTTGAGATGCAATTGAAGTATCCTTATGATATTAAATCGATCTGTTTTTAAGAGAATGGAAACTGGGAAAATAATGGTTCATGAATATCTAATTATTTGATAATAAATGTGAAATATGCTTCTCATGCTATTTTTTCAGCAAGAGAGAGGGAAAGAAAAGAAAAGAAAATGTTAAACATCTTATTTCATTATATTGAATAATATGTATAAGTTAATGCAGGTCTGGAGATGTTGTGTGCTTAATTGATTTAAGCTAAAAGCTATTAAGTAGATGAAAAGCTTTTGTGCAACATGAAAAAGATCGATAAAAGATAAAACACCACTTGATTGAACATTTTTCATCGAACATTTTTCACCAAAATGTTGTAGAACAAGATTCAATCTATATTTTGAATCTTATGTTTTATTGTTTACCCAGCGACGGGATCTGTTTACACAAGTCACACACAGAGCACCACTCTGCATTAGTAATAATTCACAAGTAGACCAATTCATGTATTGATCAAGATATTCGAACAAAACACTCACTGAAACAGTGGGATAGACGAGTGAATACGTGAGTGAGGTCTCCACTTAGCTGAAAGTTCTCAATGTGGGTTCATTTTGTTCCAAGGGGACGAGGATGGAAAAGAGACGAAATGGTTAAACAGAAGGCAGAAGGGGATGCAGAGGCCGTGGGGACAAAGACCGCCGTGCAGGAGCCCACAAGAGGGGGAGGGAGAGGGGCACGAGTCGGTCACCCGGTGGAACCTAACACCCCCACCACCACTGTTCTGCGGTAGAATCTCGTCTAGCTGGCTATTCTCACCCTAACCTCGTGCTCTAATTCCTTCCATAAGCTAATCACGAAGATCTAAGCATCTCCCCTAAGGGCTGAACTCATGTACGCAGGCCGTAGATGCGGCGGTCAGCAGGGATAGGCCGGGAGGGGGATGGTGCGGTGTCAGGGTGGGACGAAGGCAAGGGCCGGAGGCGGGCGGAGGGATCTGGTGCTTGGGTGGGTGGGTGGGTGGAGCAAGTTCAAGTTCGGATGGTGCACAGCGGAAGATTCTTCTGCGGCCAATGCGATCCCAGCGCTGACACTGTACAGACGATTAGTGGTTTTGCGTCGATGGACTGCGCCATTGTTTTTCCGCTCTGGTATTTTTTGGAAAGGTTTTGGTAGTTTTTGGAAGTTTTTTGGGGAGTTGGAGTGGAAGATCAAGGGGGTGTGTGTGAGAGGAGGAGGTGGCAGGCTAGGGGCAACGGGTGGGAGCGTAGGGAAGGAAGGGGCTGCGGTGGTGCTGGTGGATGACGGAGGGTAAGAGTCATTGAATTATGTGCACAGTGGAGGGCGGGGGCGGTCGAGCAAGATTTGGCGCCGTGGGATTAGTACGAGGATTGCCAGGTTGCTTTGGGAGGAGCACTCACCCGGGTTTGGAAAGGGGTGGCTAGCGTGAGTTCGGTGTGATCACAGTGCTGTGATGCGGTGTCTGTGTGCACTGTATTGCATGGCGCCGTGACTGACTGATCCCTGACGTGACTGACGGGCGCTGCGGACCCGTCTGACGAACTGGTATTCGCCAAGGCGGTCTGAACTTTGAATCTGGGCGATTTCAGTGGATGCTTCAGCTGGGATCGAGGGAGTATAAAAGGCCTTGCCAAGTTGGGATCGTCTTATTATTTACCTGGTGCTTGGTGTGCAAATAGTGAAGGCCCTTGATTCGCAGCTTTCACCCAGGCCCTGGTGGTGGGTTTAATTTACTTCAAACCAGGGTGTGGAGTGAGGCGGTTGGTTGGAACTAGTTGAATCCTCGCCTTCTCGTTCGACTGCGCCAGATATTCTTGCGGTTCTCAGTGTAGTGCTCTTGTGCTGCTCTTCGCGCCGGGTTTGGTCGAATTTTGAGCTCGACATTTCATGCGTTGGTAGGCATTCGTCTTGATCTGCACTATTGCATCGCACCCCTACGCCTGCGTGTAGTTTTATTTCCGAAAACTGCCGAGGAAGCATCATTTATGTTCAGCTTTCTTTGACACACGTCCCGCGATGGAACTCGTTCCGCATGATCTATTCGAGATTCAGAGCTGAAGTATACACATGCTTTATTTGAAATGTGCGGAAGCTACTGACTTGTCCGCATGGGTCATTAAGTGGAATTTTTTTCGTGCAGTTGGCAGAGTCGTATTTGGTATTTTCATTTTAGGGAAGCCTTCATGTTTTTATATCGTTACCAGCGTCATTGTATAGCCATCTCTCTCAGACCAGAATACATCTTTGTTTTGTCACTCCTATGCACAGACCGCAGTAAGCGTTCCACATTCAACGATTAGATAGTGGTTTCAAGACGCCAATTTTACAGTAGAAGTTCTGCGTCTGGGTTTCGAACGTTTCATCAACCGCACCGAAACCTGTGTCGAAATTCGACGTCGCAGGCTTGACAGCTGATGGTAGTTTCCGAAAAGTGTGTTCAAGCCACTTCACAAGCCAGCGGAGGATAAGATCGACTATTTTGCACTACAATTCAATCAGATATAACACATCTACTTTCGGTAACCTTGGTTTGCGTCTGGAACTTGCATTCTTCACGTAGAGTCGTAGTTTTTACGCAAATACGACGGCTTTGCTCTTCGTGATGTAAGTGTTTTTGTTCCTAAGAGAATGCGGTTATGAGAGGGAGAACCGATATGTTATTTTGATGATCGAAGAGGTGCATGTGGTGCTGTACTGTCATTGATTGTGTGTTTTGTGTTTTCTTTGATGCAGGATCCCTTCCAGTGGACAACGATCTGAAGGCTATTTTTCTGGGCGTTCACAACAGACCTTTGGAGGCTTAAGGGCCCTATATTCCGTTAACACTCGCTGATTTTCGTCCGTCAAATTAGATTTGCGCGTCGATGATACTGGACATTTTTGTTTGTTAGCGCTGTGCAACAGCGCATCTTAAGCGTAATCCACAATTCACTGGAGTAGTATTACCTTTTGCAGATTGTTCAAAAGTCTCGTGAACATGCAGAGCGGAGAGAGCCAACAGTTCCTTTCTGTGAGGATCTTTTACGGTAACAGTTTGAATATCGAGGACAATTCCGTTTGATTGAAGCAGAACCAAATAAAAGTGTTAAGTGCCTCGTTTCCTAGGAGCTGTAAGCGGCACTGACCATGGTACTTAAAGTTAGTGAGGTTAGCGGTAGTCTTGATAGGTACCACGGAGATTTTGAAGGAGCAGAAGGTTTGCTTCGAGCAAGTTTTCCTAGTTTCGGGGAGACTTTTGTGGGAGGAATGGCTTTACGGTCCAAGCGATCAGTGTCCGCAGACTCTCCAACCTCTTCGTGCGGATCTTCGTTGTCAGTCGCTTCTGTAATATCTACATCCCCTTCGAAGCCGTCAGTTCTGAGTGCGAGCTCTGTATGTTCTATGCCCATTCCCGTTGTCCCGCAGAAAAAATACAGCGCACACGCCGACAAGGGTAAATTTCACACATGGATCGATGCAATGAGGGCACAGTCACCTCCACATTATCATGGGGATACTGTTGAAGCTTTTGATATCGAAGCTACCATCTATAAATCTTGGCTTGTAAGCACCTTTGCGCGTCATATCCAGCATCATCATGTTCATCACATAGGAGAACTGTCTTTGATTGGCACTGTCAGCTTGACTTGTTGGATTTCGTGCCTCCGTTGTGCATTCTTTTGATAAATCTTTCTTGAATTGGACCATGAATCCATAACTGCAAATGCCTCGAACGCAATGGATGCTTACATTCCTATTTTGTTACTCACAGGAAAAGCATCCGTCAGCTTTGAGCTCGTTAGACAAAGTGATTAAGCATGCGGCTAAAAAGCAAATTGTGGTATTTCTTGACTATGATGGAACACTTTCACCCATTGTGGAGGATCCGGAGCGGGCTTTCATGTCAGCCGAGGTCAGTACATCTTGTTGTGTTTTGGAGTGAGAAGGAAACATTTCCACTCTCTAATCGCTCGATCAGCACTGGGAGATAGATGATTCCTCAATGAGGTCAACCATGTAGCCGGTACTAAAAGTACTATTTTTTTATGCTCAATAGATGCGGTCTACTGTGAAGGATGTGGCGTCTTGCTTTCCAACTGCGGTGATCAGTGGCAGATCTCGACCGAAGGTACTGACAGGATTCCTGGTATTCTGATTCTGAATCACACGCTGTCCTTGAGCATTGGCTCGTTTCTGTTAAATCCATACATTGATTCACATGACCTTGATGCCACTATTTTGCAGTTGGATGTAGTGTCAAATCAAAATTTCGAGAGGAATATACTGTTGGGATCGCTGTGCCTACAGTTGGTGTGTTTTTGGATCAGGTGTACGATTTTGTGCAATTATCAGAATTATATTACGCTGGGAGTCATGGTATGGATATCATGGGGCCTGCGAATGGCTCCGATGGTTTTCGTGTGAAAGGAATCAAGGCCAGAGATAAGAAGGTATTAAAATTCTTGTATCTGTTCGAAGTTGTGTTAGCAGACTGTACTTGAAGATTTTTGTTCAAGGATCTGAGATGGTGAGCTGGTTATCCTCTTTTTGACATCTAATCTTCATCGTTTTTTTTTTTTTTTTTTTTTTTTTTTTGTTTTTCTGCAGGGAAATGACGTAGTTTTGTTTCAGCCTGCCATTGAGTATTTGCCACTGATCAACAAGGTATTTTTCGTACTTTAGCTTGAGAAGAGTTGGTAGATTACAAGATAGCACCTCTAGATGTATTGAATTTTTTACAGGTTTTCTTTTTGTTTTTATGGAGGCCCCGTTCTTATGCGCTACTCCTTCCAGGTTACTACTGCTTTGCTTGAAAGTACCAAAGCGATCAAGGGGTCGAAGGTGGAAAATAACAAGTATTGTGTGTCAGTGCACTTCCGACGAGTAAAAGAGGAGGTTTGTGTTGGTCTTTTTGCTTTCCAATCTTTTTTGAATCACCTAGTTACGTATCGGCTCAATTTTGTGAGTTGGCGTACGTGGGGTTTGTTTTGAAAATGTATCCATATCTTCAATCTCAATCTTTTGGACTTTCTTATGGGTGAGGTGCAGCTTTGGGAGGCCCTTGCTGAGCGGGTGGGAAATGTTATGAAAGATTTTCCAACCTTGAGCCTTACTCACGGTCGTAAGGTATGGTACTTCATCTTGTTGATAAATTCGTCTGCTAATTGAAGCGCTTTTATTTGTTGTACATGCGTGGGGTTTATGACGAAGGTATTTGCCGCACTTCTTTCCTGGCAGGTTCTGGAGGTTCGTCCATCTATTGCGTGGGATAAGGGCAAAGCCGTAGAGTTTCTCCTGAAGTCTCTTGGTGAGAACTACTTCCAAGGATTGTCGATACATTATAACGAATACTGATGTTACACTTCGTTTCATGTTGATGTATACAAAAACTGCGTTAGACAATGTATCTCAACATTTTGAGGTTATGGAGTGACTGATCTATCGAAGTTCAATCTGCAGGATTCAAAGATTCAAGTGATGTGATTCCTATATACCTTGGAGACGATAAGACTGATGAAGATGCTTTTAAGGTATTCTCTTTTTTTTACTATCGGCCTTGTGTCTTCTGTTGTTCAATGCATACATGTAGGTCCTTTTTGTGGCAGTGGTTCGCACTTGGCTGATGAAGATGGGTGCTCTTTGTGTGCATTTGTCCTTCGGAATCATTTTTCTTTTGCTCGATTTGTATTTTTTCAAACTTTAGATTGTTTGTTAAACAATATAACTTAAAGCGATGTGACTTGACTTTCTCTCTTGACATTCTCGTATGATTGCGATTGCCAGATGGTCAATTCGACAAAGTATGGCTGCAGTATTCTGGTATCTTCTGTAGTTAAACCAACTGAAGCAAAATTCTCTCTTCGTGATCCATTGGAGGTACTCATCTCTCTATACATGACGTAGGAGTAATTTAGGAACTGGAGCGCTGCATTACGGGAAGAATCCGTTTCTGAGGCATAACAGGTATGATTGTCACTAATACTTTGGTGCCGCGATGTTACAGGTTATGGAGTTTTTGCGCAGGCTTGTGGACTGGAAGAAGTAAATACAGGATTTAAGCAGCAGCATTCGAAACAACATTCAAATAGATTATTACTTCACCCAGATGCACTGAATCTATCACATTTTCTGGGTAATAGAGCTACTCTCTAAACTTCTCCTGATTATGCAGCCACCTACTTATGGTCACAATGACCTTGAACTACTCCCACCATGTCAAGTAATATCTAACTCTAAGCGATCCCCTCGGTCAGCCTAATCCTAATCCAGCCCATGGTTTTTAGTTTGCGTTCTGCTGATACCGCATGAACTGGAGTCCGCAACCCAGATGCTGTACAATCAAGCAACAACTAGCGTTGAATGCACCGCACAAGAATCCTTGGGGGTTGACGTTGCAGTGACGTACACATTATAATCGACGCGGATGATTGGGAGTTGAAGTGGCAGGTCACAGGCGAATTCTGTAACATTAATTGGATGGATCCGTATGCTGGTTAGGATCGGCTCTGGTCAAGCAAAAAAGTGTATCTGGCGATTTGGAATGAATCGTCCCCAATATTCTTAGCCCAACATTGAGGCTTACATTCTCTTTAGATGAATTCTTAACAAATGTGACGGTGCCTAAACTTTCTTTCTTAGAGGTCTCCTTATCCATACGAGACAATTTTGAACATCTTAATCTCTAAGTTATACAGGTTATGTACTACTTCGTGCTGTAATTTCTGGCAGCAAGTGCAGTTTTGTTTCTTACTCCAAGCTTCTAGTTTTGTAGTACACAGTGGACTGTTGACATCTATAGACCCTATACCGCCAGTTCCCAAGTGTCAATGAAATGTCCAGTTTTTGCTTTTTTCTTTCGATACTGTCCTCTTTTCGGAAGATTACAGAGTACATAACCTGCAGTTGATTTTTTTCTATCAATTTGAAATAGCAGCGTGTGACTTCGGGAGTAGGTGCCCGAAGTGAACGGAAAAAAGGTTGTAAAGCCGGTGTTGGCTTAAAGACATAAATACTTAAGTAAGTGCATCTCGAGCTCTTGTTGAACATCATGTTCAATATCGTGTGCGTTTCTTTTCAATGGAGTGTCTGCGGTTTTGGTTGTGGGTAAAATTGTTTGTTTTTGGTGTGGTTTTTTTGGTACTTCGTGTTTCATGATTGCCTCTTAAGGGATAAATCTACTGAGAGATCTCTTAATCATCTTACTGTCGCACTTGCATGTGTTTTCTTTTGGCAATGTCATGCATTTTATTTCGTTGTATGACCTGCAGAAATCTACTTTCATGACCTTATGCTCCCTGGAGAACGACCTGCAAGATCATACTAACTGATGTTTAGCTGAGTCAAAACCAGCCTTCAAATTGGGATGCCGGAGTATCACGACTCTCACATTCTTAGATACTTAAGCTCTTATCCAATCTTCTTGAACCTTGATATATTCCGTAGTCGAAGTTTTAGGGTTCCTTGCAACGATCACATTTTAAAATACGTAGTGGGTGAGTCTTGTGATTTCCAGCTTCGGGCACATGGTCCGCTACCAGCAAATTTCAGTCGAGATCTTTATATTCAACAGCACACAATCTGCGATATGCAAAAGCACAGAAAATGTTAAATGAATCACTAGATAATAGCTGTTGCTTTTGGTAAGGATACTCTTGAGCATGAACTATCAACTCCTTCACAACCACCTTGAGATCACCTTGTCACAAGGAAGAAGTAGCGTTATGTTTGCTTTATTGGAATTTAAATTCAGCATGATTTCAACAAGACATAGATCAATAATAGATTCTTGTACTTGTCTTTAAATTTCTCAAAGCAAAAACGTGAAGTGACTAAAATTGATATATTTTATTATATTCATCTTAAGGGAGTAGTAAATCAACCCACTTCAAACTTAAATTGACCAAATTGTTTCCACTCTACTCCTCTTGCATTGCATAGGACCTCACACTCCGTCACTAATTTCTCAATTTTGACCTATTGATTTTATAAGGGGATGATAGGGGTAGAAAATGGAACTCTTAGGGAGGATTGTAATGGAGGATTGTAATGGAGCAGCTCAAAGAAAAAGCATGCAAGATTGGTAATTTTACATTGGAGAGAAGTTGATGATTTGTGAAGAAGGATTGACAAGAGAGGTTTGGTGCAAAGAGAAGTTTCTGAGAATGTCAAATGATAAAAATGATTTATAGCTATTTTGGTGGAGATATCAATTATATTTTACTAAAAGTGGATTGATTTAAGATTTAGGTGGATTGATTTAATATTCTCTTATTTTATAGTGCCAAATATTTTTATTTATCAAAATTATATTTTAATTAGTTTTTATTATTTAATAGCTCTCTTGGCCTTATTGATCTACTAACTAATTTTTAAAAAGTTAGTCATGTTGCATGTTTTATCAATATTATTTTTATTAAAAAAATCCTTATAAATTATCACGGACATAAAATTTATTCAAATAATTATCTTGTTAATATGGATAGGTAGAAATAGATAAAAGTAGATTTATTTGATAAAATCTTATATAGAAGCTTTCTAAAAGCTTCATAGATGTGGTTTCATCTTTATACATGTCTATAGTTGATTAGTAGGTTAGAAACTTGGCTAATAAATTAGCCACATATTACACATGTTGGTAGTTTGTAGAACAAGCTAAATACGTGGCACACATATAGAAAACTTGTTTTGCAAGTTTGACATGTATTTTGTAAATTGAACACGTGTTGGAGGTCCTATAGAACGCTACCACATAGCTCTTAGGTAGATAATATATATAGAGATAAGAGTGAAGCCTTCTTCACTATTGTCAATTCTTTTCTTGCTTCTAGTCTAATTTAAGAGTTCTTGTATTTTCTAGTCTTTTGCAATAGCCATTCCAATTTCTTTCTGAGTATATATACTTTCTTATTTTTATTTTGTCATTTTCTTTTGATATAAATTTCACTGATTTATGCATCTTCTTTTAGTTCATGTCTATGACAAATTGATAAGAGTACACATATAATATGAGAGCTTTGTCTTTTCTTGATTAAGAATAGATTATTTCTTTCTTTTGATAAGACATAAGCATATTAGAAGTTGTGGATTACCCACTTCTAAATTGATATTATTTCTAGAATTTTTTTTTTGAATATTTTATTTTATATTGAGAATAGATATATATATTTTTCTATTATATTAATAGATCAAAACTTGCTAAAATGAAGAGCGCAATGACACAAATGCAAGAACAAATGAGAGAGTTAATGCTTACAATACATCAATTCAATATACTACCACAAGAAATGACAAGATTAGCAAAAAATAAAGATATAGAGATGATTGGAGTTGCTTCAATATCTACACCAAGCCATATTACTTCACCTATGATGGAACATTGTTCAAGCATAAAAAGACCACAAATTAATTTGCTTGAGAAGTTTGATGGTACAAGTTCTAAGTTTTGAGGATTCATCAATCAAGTACAACTGGTAATTGAACTTCAACCTCAATATTATCCAACTCAAGGATCACAAGTCAAGTTTATTAAAATATTACTTTCAAATTCTATTTTATTGTGATTTTCATCTTTTTTTAAATAATGTGATCTAATATTGAATAATTTAGAGATATTTTTAGTAGAATTTTGATTTATATATGGATAACATGACGTAATTCATATTGCAACTAATAAGATCCATATCTTGTGATAAGGCAATCAATCAATGATATTATATGCTTCACAATTTTGACAATTAGTGACTGATATCAAGTGGGATGATGCTGCATTCATCACTCAATTTTTCTATGGATTATAATATGAGATAAAGAAATTGATGCTCAACTTATTCAATCTTCAAACATTGAGTCAAGCAATTGATTTTGCTGTGAAGTGTGACAATTGGCTTTTAAAATTTTGATCTAAAAGTTATACAAAGAAGCTTCAAAGTTATTATAATACAATGGCAATATTAATGTCTTTTCAATATATACATTTACAAGTAGAAGACATGTAAATTCACGTGGTATGTTTCAAACGTCTTACTGAATAAAAAAAGATTCATCATTATCAAGAAGGATTGTACTTATGTTATGGAGAATCTAAATATATTGCTCAACATTGTCTAAAAAAACAACACAACTATAAACTGAGAAATATGGCTATTAGAAAAGACAATATGTCAAAAAATGAGTTTATCCAACTATAATAGGAACCATGCAGTTGGAATCTTATACAATTCTTAGTAAAAGTTCTATTTTCTCGTTAGAATCCTCTTCTTGTTTTATAAGAATCCTGTTTGAGACCTAAAAATCATAAAGCCTCTATCTTGTTAGATTTAGGAGCCTCAGTATGTTTTTTAGATGAAGAATTTATTAAAAGTCATAGAATACTTTTAGTATAGAAAATTACATCTATACATATAAAAATCATAGATAATTGTCCGTTGTCTTTTGGAGATATTATCCATAAAATTATTCCTATAAATATAATAATAGATGGTCATAATAATTATGTAATCTTTAATATAATTGAATCTCCTTCTAATCCAATTATTTTAGGTTTATCATGGTTAGAAAAGTATAATCCTCAAATAGATTAGATTTCTTGTAGATTTAATTTTTCTCAGAGCATTAATAAGAGTCTTATTAATTAAGTAAAAATCCATAAGTCTAGTATAATAAAATCCATACTTGTAGGTGTAAAAGTTTTTATGCATGTAGCAAAAGAAAGATCACCTTTTATTATTTATGCTACATGCATTTTTAATAGCGAAAAGATTTCAAGTAGTATTTTAAGCCAATACTAAGATTATCAAGATGTTTTTGAGAAGAAGAATGTAAATATTTTCTTGGAATATCATCAATATGATTGCTCAATTGACCTCAAAGAAAGAACTCGGCTTCTATTTGGACCAATCTATAATTTATTACAAAATGAATTAGCTAAATTCAAGCAATACATTAATAAGAACTTTGCAAAGAATTTCATATACCATTCAAAATCTCTAATAAAAGGTCCTATCTTATTTGTGAAGAAAAAAATAGATCACTATAGATGTGTTACAAACATACTTTAAGCCACTACTAGAATTTTTTGTAATCTTTTAGAATCTTCTATAGCTTTTTAGAATCTTTTAGAATCTTCTATAGTCTTTGAAAATCTTCTAGAATCCTCCTCAAACTTCCAAGACCTCCCATAGACTTTTTAGAGTCTTCCAAAATCTTACTCAAACTTCTAGAATATTCTAAAATATTCTTAGGACCCTCTAGAATCTTCTTTAACCTTCTAAGACCTCCCGTAGACTTTTTAAAGTCTTCCAAAATCTTCTTCAAGCTTTTAGAATATTCTAAAATATTCTTAGAAGGTCCAATAAGACATAAGGTCTTATAGTATAAATAAGAGGCAAGACTGGATTCCTTTAAAAAATGGCGTCATTATCTAGAAGGCGCTTCCAGTCCAATCACCATGTGTATGGATGACAAGAATCTTGAGTATTTCATATTCGCATGCATGTTGAATTGTCGTCAAACTCGTTGGAGTATGTCTTTGTCAAGATTCGAGTTCATTATCACTTATCGGCTAGGAAAACAATAAGGTTTGTCCGATGCTCTTTCTAGACATTCTTATTTTGCACCAAAAGAAGGAGATGCAGCTTCTGAGCAAAAAAAAACAATCCTCTTGAAACTAGAGCAATTTCATCTTTGAGCAATGAAATCAACATTGACTGTTGATTCAACTTTTTTCAAGCAAATTCAGTCAAGTATGTCCTCAGACCCTCTTGTTCATAATATCAAGAATAATTCTTCCAAGACTCATGATTCTTCTAAATTTGAGTTCAAGAATAACCTACTATATTTCAAAGGATACCTATATGTCCCAGAAAAAGAAGTACATTTACGTGTTCTTTAAGCCTGTCATGATTTTTCAGCAGCAGGACATTTTGGATACAAGAAGACTTTGTAACTTATATCAAGAGATTTTTGGTGGCCTCAAATGTGAAAGGCAGTCAAAGACTTTGTACAATCATGTGATATTTGCTCAAGATCCAAAATTCCTCATCGTCAACCTTTTAGGCTTTTTCAGCCATTATCTATTCCAGAACAATCATAGTCTTTTGTTTCTATGGATTTCATTACAGATCTTTCAAGCTCAAGATCTTATGACTCTATATTTGTGATAGTAGATCAGTTCACCAAGATGGCATATTTTGTGCCATGCACAAAATCTATCACAGGTAAAGAAACAGCTAAGCTTTTCATTCATAATATCTATTGCTATCATGGGTTACTTAAGGATATTATATCGGATAGGGGAACTCAATTTGTATCAAGATTTTGAAGAATCTTTTTCAAAATCTTAAAAGTGGACATAAAGTTTTCTTCAGCTTTTCATCCTCAAACTGATGGACAAACAGAATGTGTGAACCAAGTCTTAGAGTAGTACTTAAGGTGTACCATCAACTACCAATAAGATAATTGGACAGCTCTTTTGTCATTGGCACAGTTTGCTTATAATAATACGATACATTCTTCTACATAACAAATATCTTTCTTTGCTAATTATGGTTACCATTACGACTTAATGCTTTTCACTTTTTAAAAGTTGATAATCCAATGGCAAAAGATTTGGCAAATCATTTGTCAGAGCTACATGTAATAATGAAGGTGCAATTATAAGAAGCTCAAGAACGACAAAAAATAAATGCAGATGAATATTGCAAGGAACAACCACAATTCAATGTGGAAGACAAGATATGGTTACTTTATTGCAATATCAAGACTACTCGTCCTTGTGATAAGTTGGACTATCATAGATTCGGACCTTTTCTTATTTCTGAACAAATCAATTTAATTGCATATTGATTACACCTATTGGAGTCCATGAAGATCCATCTTGTATTCCATGTGTTATTATTCGAGCCATACAAGACAGTGGATATATAAGAAAGAAGACAAATGCCACCGCCTCCTATAAAAGTGGACAACGATGAAGAATTTGAGATTGAAGAGATTTTAGATTCAAGGCGGCGCCAAAATCGACTAGAATATCTTGTACATTGGCACGGATATGATATTAGTGAACGCACATGGGAGCCATCCAAGAATCTAGTAAATATACTAATAAAAGTCAATATATTTCATCGATGATATCTGTCAAAATTAAAATAAAGAATCAAAAAAATCTTTGTTATAAAACAAAGCAGGTTCTATAGAGGTTTCATCTTATCTTGTATATTATTTTTTATTTTCTTAGATTTATTTGTGCTAAAGAAATAGATAATCAACGACCAGCGAATTCAGCTCAAGAGCCATCATTTGTTGATTTACCTAATGAAACATTACGACTATCACAACCTTCAAGATGACGGAATAGAGATGAAGACCTTCAAGAACGACATGTCCTACCTCGAATTGATGGCGAAATACAATATGTTTGGTATCATGACCTTGGAAGAGACTCTCGATGTTTGGTGATACTTTTAGAGGTAGAAATTACTCCTAATAGTGTTTCTAATATTTTCTTTGAAGGGAGTTATGAAGGCCTCAACAATGATCAAATAATAAGGTGGTCCTCTCGCCCTGGTATGGAACATTATCGATGGCTGAAAGGACCTATCAACTACCTTCAAAAAGAAGAAAGATCAGAGTATCTGGCAAGCATAATTTGATGTAACTTAGATTTTTTCAACATATAATCACCGCTCCTCGTGGAATTCATCCCTAGAAGGGAGGATAATGTCACGAACATAAGATTTATTCTAATAATTATCTAAGTAATATAGACTAATAGAAGTAGGTAAAATAAGTTGATAGAAAAGCTTCCTAGAAGCTTCATAGATGCGGAATCACCTTTATACATGTCTATAGGTGATTGGTAGATTAGAAACTTGGTCAACAAGCTAGTCATGTATCACACATGTTGATAGCTTGCGGAACAAGCTAAGTATATGGCGCACATGTGAAAAACTTGTCGTGCAAGTTTGAGACGTTATTGTGTTGTAGTTTGGCTACTATGTGAAAAAATTGTACATGTATATTTAATGTACAATTTACTACTTAGCTAAATGAAAGTCATGTCAGTGGATTTTATTGGTTATAGAATGTGATTAGGTTGCTAGTTTAGAAAGGATCTATTAAAAGGATTATTATTAAGATTTATATGATCTTATTTTCTTTTTAGTAGTGACTTTTGAAGTTAATTATATATTGATAGTAACTTGTATATATCTTAAGTCACCTATGTTAGACATTGGTGATCCTTAAGATCTTATTTATTTCTTTTATTTGATGCTTAAAGCACCAAGTATGTAAATATTATAAGAAGAAGGATTAGAAAAGGGTTTTTAGTGTAAAAAGGGTAGTTTGGCCATCCATGTGGATGAATAGAGGTGGATAATAGAAATCTCTATTCTAATTGGCCAAAAATCATGCCCAATGGGCTTCAAGGAGGCTGCCCGAGGGTTTATTAGGAGTTAGGGTTTGTTTTTAGAGGGGAGTCGAACATCAAAGGCTAGTATCATAAGGCTTAGGTTTTTGGATCTGGTTTAGGTGCAAATTTTGTGTGATTTGCACTTTTTATGAAGAAGTTATAGGCGCCCAAAGTTAAGGTGTTGATTTTGGACCTACTGTCACTCTTTTGAATATAACTCGCGCATATTGAGAGCAATTGAGGATCGGCGACTGGGGTTGAAGAGAGAACTTTCACAGCTATACTTTTTATGTACAGCTTGATAAAATCCAAGCTAGGATAAAGGAGATATTGAGAGTTGAAGTCAGTGCTTACAACCTTAAGGGCAGTAAGTGACCTGATTACATAGTGGTTACATTTTGAGCTATATCTAATGAAATTTGATAGTTTTTTGGCTCAATATTTTCAAGAGTGTATATGCTTATGTCACAAGACTATGCGCAAAAATTTTGTGGCATTAAGATTTTGGGTTTGTGAGATATAAGGAAAATAGTGCTCAGGTGTCTCTGAGCTAGGGTTTTAAGTACTTGCTAGGGGTTTTGAGATTTCAGACGATCGGAAACGAATTTATGGTTGATTCTTTCTTGTGGCAAAACTTAAGAGAATTATCTACACTTTGAATTAAATTTTATAGAAATTGAATAGTTTCATCAAGAGTTATTGGACTCTAAAGTTCAGCAAGAAATTAGTCCTTGCAGGTGAATAAAGTTTTGAAGGGTTTTTGTGGAAATTTGAACCCTTTTTGTACAAACTTATTTGAATACAAAAGGGTTTATATACATAACTTCTCTTTTGAATGATTTTTGTATTATTTGTCCTTTTTACTGAGGACAAACCACCTGTCGGTTTTTGCCATCAAATTTCAAATAAACTCTCCACAGCCAGGTACCTAGTGTATTCCCAGATAGAAGGCCACGTCATACGACAACGTGTCTTGCAAATTAGACATGTATATGAGGCCCTTTAGAATACCGCCACGTAGCTCTTAGTTAGATAGTATTTATAGAGGTAAGAGTGAAGCTTTCTTCACTCTTATCAACTCCTTTCCTGATCCTAGTCTAGTTTCAAGAGTCTTCATATTTCTAATCTTTGGCAATAGCTATTCTAGTTTTCCTTTGAATATACCTATTTTTTGATTTCTATTTTGTGACTTTTTTTTGATACAATTTTTATTAGATTATATATCTTTTTCTAATTAATATCTTTAACAATAATTTGTATTTAAGTTTTGAAAATAACTTTTTGAGATCCTTTAAGTAGATATCAAGCTTTCTTCAATATTTTACACACAAATCAATAGCCAAATAGAACAAGTCAATCAATCCTAGAACAATAGTTAAGATATATCATCAATTGTTAACAAGATAATTGAATATCTTACTTATTTCTAGCCAAATTTGCCTATAATAATAGAGTTCATGCATATACTCAACAAACTCTATTTTATTTCAATCATGGCTGCTATCCAAAATTGCACATGTTATCTATTGATAGATCTAAAAATCTATCTGTAGATGACTTTACAAGTCAAATAGCTAATATCCAAGCTACCTTAAAACTCCAATTAGAAGAAATTCAAGTATGCTCTAAAGATTTAGTTGACACGTGAATGAAACAATCTTTATTTCAAATTGGAAATAAAATATGGTTGTTTTGATGTAATATAAAGACTACTTGATTATTTGGTAAGTTGGACTAATAAAAATTAGAACCATTTTTTATTCAAAAATAAATTAACTTTGTTACTTATTGATTAAAACTACCAATATCCATGAAGATATATCTTATTTTTTACACTTTTCTTTTAGAGTCTTATAGAAAATCAAGCTTATCAAAAAAAAAAAATACAACTGCCATCGCCTTATGTTGAAGTAAATAGCCATGAAGAATTTGAAATGGTAGAAATATTTAATTTAAGGCTAAAGCAATGACAGCTGGAATATTTTGTGCATTGGTGTGATTATAATATTAATAAATACACATGGAAGTCAATTTCAAATATAATCAATGTGTTGCAAAAGGTACATAAATTTCATCAATGACATCCTTCTAGATCTAAAGTAGCAATATGTGTTAGGTAATACTTTCACCTAATTTATCCAATTATAATGTATTCTAAACTTTGTAATTTTTTAATAAAAGAAATAGAAGTAGTTCCAAAAGTTTCAAAGCTTAATCTCCATATAAACTAACAAATCTAGAAGTTCTTTTATTCCACTTTAAGATTGCAATATATCTTTGATTTATCTTATATAGTTAGATATTGATAGTCAAGAGAAGAATACCATGCCAATTAAGCCATTTCAACTAAGCATTTTATATTATTAATCTTGAGATAAGAACCATTTGAATTAATAAGATGCTAGAGAATATTCAATAATTATTTTGTGGCAATTGTTATTAAAGTTGAATTTATCCATGAAGGATGTCTTAAAGCAATTTTTGAAGGATATTTTTACAACAAAGATATAAGAGCTCAAGCTTGGTCAATGATAGAAGGTATTAGTCACTATCTTTGATTGCAAAAGTTAATAAATCTTTTGATTTGCAAAAGATAGCTTGAGTATGTGGCAAATACCATGCAACATATTTTTAACTTCCTTTTCCTTTGATCAACTTTGATTCTATTCCTCCTCATGAAACACGGAGCTAAGGGGAGAGGTGATATCACAAATATATAATGGAAGAAGGCTCTAGAAGATTCTAAAAGATTTTAATTCATTCTAAAAGATTTTAAAAAGATTTTAATGATTTTAAGAAGGTTCTAATAGATCCTAATAGGTTCCAAGAAAGTTCCAAAAGATTTTAGAAGGTTTTAAAGAATCTTAGATGGTTATAGAAGATTCTTGGAGGCTTTGATATTTTAAGAAGTTGCCAAAGAAAGATCTTAGATTTGCTTCACTTCCAAGTATCAAAAAAACTTTTCAAAGAGCTTTCTTGCATCTATTATATATAAGAGTTGAGGCTAAGGAAATCCTTAGTTTCAACAACGCAATCCTTATAACTCAACTTGGACCTTTTGGTCTTGTTCTTGTGCCTTATTATAGCTCCTTGCTTGTCATATAAAGTGAATTTTTTTTTATTTTAGTTCTTTAAACTTATGGATTCTTGTTCTACTTGAGTGGTGTATCTATAATATTATTAGAATAAGAGATAATAGATTCTATTCAGTCTTTTAAATTTTTACATCAAATATTTTATTTTTTTAATATTATTTTTTATTTTTTAAAGTATAAAAAATCTTTATAATTCAGTTTATAATCTATTTTTTAATATGTTTATAAGAATAAAAAAAATTATTATAAAACTATTACTAAAAATATTTATATTATTATTATTAATATTATTTTTTGATATATCTATTTTAATCATATTGAGATTTATTTATTTCTTATTTTTAAAAATATAAGAATTTAATATGAAATTTTAAGATTCTATTAAATTCTATAGATGTAGGTTTATATTGGTTAAATGATAGCAAAATAATAATTTATTTATACATGATTTTATGTATTTTCTTATATAATAATTTAAAACTTTATATTTATTATTTTTAATTTATTTTATATCTATATTTGTATTTATTTTTTTTTACTTTCAAATCTTATTATTGGAATTTTGTTTGACTTTGCTTTATAATAATCTTTTGATATTTTTTTTAGAGCAAAAATATTTTGGTGTCCTTTCTAAATAGATTAATGACTTTAATAAAATATTTTATCACCACATGTCCTCATATCCTCCCCTCATTTACTCTCAAACAACCAACAAGCAACTCTAAAAGGTACCAAAATAGCCAAGAGAAATATTAAAATATCTATATTTTTATTTTATTATCTTTTTAACCATTAAATTATTTATAAACTTTTATTGATAAAAATCTTTGCTAAACAAAACTTATATTTTATTAGAAATTTCTTGTAATTTATAATGATCATTATTAGTTAATTTTTTAATTGGATTCATAATTTTATTTCATATATATATATATATATATATATATAGTAGCATGATTTGTATTATTATATTATATGTATATTATTTCTTGTGATATGATTTGTATCGTTATTTTTTGAAGATAATCAAATAACTAACTACTAACTTTGGTATCAAATTAAAAAACTAATAGTACTACAAAGCATATACTTTGAAAGAATTTCACAAAGAGATGTCTTTATTAAGTGAATTGCCACATTACAGCATAGATTATGACTATTGCTACTAATTTCAATCGAATGATGTGTAAATATTGTGCATTTGCAAGTTGTTTGCCCCTATCTCATAATTTCAATGTAGTTGGTACATTTTCTGATCTTTTTTAGAGAGCTTTTGCAAATATTTTCGCAATACAGAAAATCCTATTTCGAATATATCTACCACCACATGAGTTTCGATCTTAGAATCTTTCAAAACACTTCGCAGCAATTTAGCCAGATGAATCAGAATCTAAATTTCCGCATCTTGCTACACATTGCCAATGCTCACTTTGCAGAAGAGTCCGCATGAGGTGACATTGCAGATTCTCGCCAGCTTTATTATGGTAGCTTCACTACGAAGAATCTGCTATCAGTCCAGCTTCCACAAGAATTGCCCATAAAATGAACCGATATGTCAATTATTTCCATTTCTCCGCGGCGAATCCAGAACACCTTTGATGGTTTCATTTGAAAAAGTTAATGTCGATGTATGAAACATGGACATATTGGTTTAGTTACACCAAATTCTTTTGTTTCTGGTATGAAATATTTGGTGTACGGTTTCTGATTCAAATCTGGGTAATGTTGATTCAAATTTAGAAGCAGAGATACAGTGAGATTGGTTGCGGCTTGCCCATATTTGGCTTTGAATAAAATGGTTATAGGCGTCTCTCTGCGAAATTCTTCCCAAGGCCAGCACGAGAAAATGTTACATTTTTGCTCCTTACTCCGAAGGCCAGCACATTTATACTCTGAACTGTTACATAGAAGCCATTGCACTGCCATTCACCATCCAGATGTAACCCAAGAAAATCGAACGGCAAGTGTTTTGATAGCTCAACATTCTCAGTGCAATGACTCCCTGAGCAATGCATGGAATCTATCAAAAGGCTTTGCACCGCTCCATAGAAGTATGATCACTAGCATTTATTAAAAAGCAGTTTCAATCTGGGTGAAAGCCACTGAAAATAGTTCCAATAGTTCGAACATGCCCCTTCGCAAGAGATTCACATACCTACCTATTCTAGTTAGTATGTCGCTGGAGTTATGGGAAAGAATGAATGTATTCTATGATAACAAAGTGCCTGATCTGCCAATCACATAGCGATTGAGGCAATCAAGGCCACTGCCGAGGCAGCAACAACGTGAAGAATACTCACAGCATTTCCTGTACCAGCAGAACCAGAAGGACCAGGAGAACCAGCAGCGGCGGTGATGTTAAACTTCTGACCAGCGGGGCAATGTGAGGGAATTCCGCAGATCCAGTAGCTTGGTCCAGCAGGGACAGAGATGATGTCATTTCCGGTTGCATATCTCTTGATTGGAGTAGTGGTGGTACAGGCGGCGTAGTCAGTCGCACTCACTTGTAGCACACTGTGCCCGGCTGAGTTGTAGACGAAAACTGCCAATCCACAAAACAATTTTTAGAGTGCCATGTTAATTGTGTAGAACGCCTCTGAACTGTCAACAGACCAGCTACCAAGGAAAATCGATCTACATGTTAAACTTGAGAAACCAGGATGAGCATATACCCAGATTATCGCCTGCGGTGAATTTCTGTTCATTGGCCCACGTCTGATAGAAGTCTACTGGGACTGTGGTGCCATCCGGCTTGACCCACTTGGTTGTCCCTCCTACATTGTGATCGACTCCATGCACCATCGCGGCGCAGCTAACCAGAAGGAGCGACACAACCAGCACTGCACTGCATCTTCCCTGTACCATCTTCATCGATTGTCTCGTACCGAAAGTGATTCAAACACAGCGAGATCAGCCTCAACCGTTAAAATTGATGACACTGATACGAGACGTTGAAGACACAAGCAGGGCAGCCAGTGCTGTGGCTGGCGTGAGACACCAGAAGAATACAAATGTCCCAGTTCTGTGTTCTGTGTAGCATTGTGCCCGCTAAATGCATTCACCCTTCCTTTCCGGACGAATCTCAGTTTTCAAGCGCATCGACAGCTGGCAACAAACTCACGATGCAAGTGCCAATCGTGAAAAATATGGTACTGAATATTAGATCTACAACATGCGTGATTGCAGCGTGCACGTGTATCAACAAGGTTGTGCGTCTCGATGTATACCATTCTTGGGGTTTCGAAGTCTGGACCCTACAACTTTCAATAGCCTAATCCTGCGGAAACACTCTGGCATCTGTTCTCTCCATGGTGAATAAAATATTCACCGGGCTATTTCTGGAGTTCAGTCGCGATGTATTACACGCGTCAGAGTTTCTGGAACACTTTGCACATTTTGTGGTTTTCTCCCGCCACCGTGAGAAGCTACCATAACCAGTCCTATCTAGGGTAAGCTATGATCGCTGTTATGAGTCCACAAATAGATCGATGCAATTGATTCCGACTTGGACATTGACTAGTCTTTCAAATGGGGCTCATTCGACATGAATAGAGGTCCATCTTGCAGAAACCGTGGCACATGATCCATGAGGGGACTAAACCAGACAGTTCGGCGCCGCTAAGTTTATCTCATCGTGTGTAATGCATTCACCTTCACATGCCGATTCTGTGAACAGTGAGTGTGTCATGATGTTTGTTGAGAAAACTGTTCAGTTCCTGTTTGCAAAACATAACCTGGACATCAACTCGTCCATGAGATGTGACGTTCTTCCCAGCTCAGTTTCTGTTCAAGTCAGAGATTATGTGTCCCTCTTTTCTTAACCAATTCTGCACCACACACTGCAGGCGTGGCTCTTGTTCTTGTTTTGGCAATAGAAATATCACATTTATTTATTCATTTATTTATTTTTGTAGTGGCTGTAGAAGCATGAACTAGCCTCATCATCCTTAAAAAAAACAAAGGTCATATGGTCAAGATCTAGCCCAAATTCCCCAACATTGTAAAGAATTTATCTTCAATGACCCAAAAGCATTTGTAGACAAAGAGTGAAATAGGCTCTTCCCTAAAGACAATCTAGACTGGCCCTCTTTTATCTTCTAAATACCAAAAGACAAAGGGGGTAGCATAGATGGTAACACATTCAATATAAATTGTGACATTGAACAAAGCCTCTTTATTTTAAGAAAAGATCAATGGCTAGCTACACTCAATAAGCTTGAAAGGATATTAGACCCAACCGTAGTAGACTCCTCTTACATGTACAAATGCAAGATTGTCGTCTAGCAAGATGCACATTCTCAACAACTTAAATTACTTATTTATTTAAGGATGTAGGATAATCTGAAATTGGATTGCAATGACTTTACTTGGAACAATCTCTACTCCTTAGAAGAATATAATACAAAGAGTAGTAGAAAACTCTTACAAAGTTATATCCCTCTTACCTCTCTTCAAATCACAAAATAGATTGGAGAGCTTTCTGTAGATTTTGAATTCAGTTGGAAATATCTATTAGAGAAGAAAAAAAAAAAAAAAAAAAAAAAAATCTAAAAAATCTAAAAAAGAATCTACCTCTATTTGACTTATTTTGCATAAAAGAATAGCCATAAATGCATGGAAAAAAAACAGAGCAATATAATCAATGACTTATGCTCCTTTTTTTCTTTGAAATTATTGTATACAAATTTTGGAAATGCTAGAATGCCAACAATATTTGAGAATGGAAAGCAATAATTTTATTCTACCTAAACAAACAATATTCAGGACCTCCTCTAATATTAGCTTTGACATCACATCAAGCAATTTTTGGTAGTGTTCTAAAAGACCGCAAAGACATAAATTTTTTGTTGCTTCTGGACCATATGGGAGCAAAAAAAGGCTATAACCTTTAAGCAAGAGTCTTGGCTAGAAGATAAAGCCATATTTATCCTTTTGACACATGTTAATTGACTACAGTGTTGTGATGTAAATAACTCTTATATGTGTAACAAGGTTGTATCTCGTTATCCAAGAATTTAGGTTAACTAATAATTTGGATTTATTTATTGTGTGTTTTTATTCTTTCCTTCTTGAAACTCTTTCGCTCCTGATCCACAACAATTTTTTTTTTTTTTTTTTTTTTCCTTCTTCTTTCTGTCTATCGTACGCTGGTTTTCTCTCTCTTCTTCCATGTTTCTGCTCCTTCTCTCATCCATCTATCACTTGAAGTTGGTCGCCGAAGCAAGGCAAGTCCTTTCGTTTTTTTTATTTATTTTTATTTTAAACTTACTTTGGTTTTATCTTGGTTTCGTTGTTTTATCTTGGTTTCGTTGTTTCATCTTGGTAGCCTTGTGTGCACAGTACTTGATACAGCCATTGTGTTTCATTCGGTTTGTATCGTAATTCACTGCTCCTGGTCTTTTGTTTGGTTTGGAGAGTGCCGCAGTGAATTGAGGAATTATGGCAAAGCACTTGACTGAGGAGTAGATTGCTGCGTTCAAGGAGGTGTTCAGTTTATTTGACAAGGATGGCGATGGGAGCATCACGATCAAGGAACTAGGAACAATAATGCGGTCACTGGGTCAGAATCCCACCGAGGCAGCGTTGTTTATGGGGGGAAGGCATCTGCAGATTGGATGTCTATGCTTGTGATGCTCCTGTTTGCGACGTGGCTCATTTGTCGCTATCAGACGGAGGTATTACCTTCTCTGGTAGCTGAGGAGGCTGCTGGGGTTACAGAGGTACGCGAGACAGCGAATTCTGAGGAGGAGTTGAAGGAAACATCGGAGGATGAGGAGGGTGACGGAGCAGGAGAGGCGACGCTGGATAAAGAAAGAACACATGGCTGGAGAAGGAAGAAAGGAGGGATTGTCGAGGGATGGGAATTGCCAAAGAAAGCGGGAGAGTAGGCTGGAGGGGAAGTTGCTGAAGTGCGGCGGGGGACAAAGAGTTTTTTTTTTCTTCCGGTTTTTGTTTTTGTTGTGTATTGGGGGGAAGTTAGTGACGATGTGTGGGAATGGTCACGAAGGGGAGAGTATGGACGATCGGGTAGTGCGTATCAAGAGGATCAACTCTGCCGCATGCAGCTTGTTTCTGGTGCAAAATTCCTGCAGCCGTAGAGGAGGGAGGCCCTTTCGTGTTATGTGTTCTAGACAATGTGAAGCAGGAAAAGGAATCGGACTTGTGTGCGTGCTTCAAGACAAATGTTTGCACCTCTACGCGTAGTGTGAGCATTGCATATCACTTTCGCTGAGGATTTATATGTGGCTCTTGAGAATGAAGATGAGGAGAGATTGAAGTAGTTGATGGGCAGAAAAACAAGCATTATCTGAGTCGAATGATTGCGGGTGGAGATTGGAGAAAGCGAAGTATTGAATACACGAGGATAGGCACGAGGGAGCAAGCAGACACAACTCATGACGTTCGGAACTGATCGGATAGAAAGTGAAAATCAAAGAGAGAATCAGATGCCGATTTAAAGAAGGGGTTGTTGAATGGGTCTCGAAGCTTAGAGCAAATGCGTGAAGTGTGGTCTTTTGTCTGAACATAATCTCTCCCCGTGTCCTCTCAGCTTTTGAGAGTTTGTAGTAAGTTGTGTGGTGTTTGTAGTGGTCATGATGTGGAACATTAGATTCAAGAACTACGTGTAGATTATAACTCGCAAATATAACATTATCTTTCTGACATATATTAGATTATCAGAGATATGTGTGAGACGTGAATTGCAGTATTGGATTTTCTGCAATCAGTGTGTTGGATTGGTGAATTTCAGATGGGCTTCCTGAAGGTAGGAGCCGCTTAATTTAAACTTCCCGAAGAGCTTAGTATCGTCAAAATAGGAACTAAGAGAAATCTGTGGCGACGAAACAAGTGATGAGTGTTGCAGAATTGGGGAGTACAGCGGAGAAAACGGGCGATCGAAAACAATCTGGAGGCACATTGGAGAGGGGTATTGGAGGAGAGCGAAGCGGATCTGGCTAGAAACGGAGAAGGAAAGTACAAAGTGAAGTGTAGGAGCCAATCTGGATGGTGAAAGGAGGAGGAGGGCTCCGAACTGGACGTCGAGTTGGTGAGAGCTATCGACAAGCAACAAACGAGGGTGAACAAGAGGACAATCGACACAGTGCCGAGGGTGAAGTTTTGTTGACTAATGTGAAGGAGAGACGAAACTTTACCTTCACAGTTATGTGCAAAGTTCTTTGTCAACATTAGTGACACAAGTGCCGGTGCAGAGCTGGTTGGATTGAAGAAGAAGTTGTGCTGAAAGCTGTGTCAAATTATCAGAGATTAAACATAATATTGGAGGCGGCAGTCGTTGTGTATACAGGGTAGAATTCTAGGAAGCCGGCGTGCCGCAGCTAGTTCAGGAAGTTGATTTTGAATCCAAAAAGGGTTACAGTTTGTTATAGGACTCAGAAAGGTTGACAAGTGGCCGTTAGTTCGATCCTTGTGTATGAGGTTCTAGAGAAAATCCTCTCGGGTCTTTCAATGTCGACTAGCTGTGTTGAATCTGGCAATACACAAGTAGGATTGGAGATCATCATAAAAGTAGAGGTGGTGTGCTGAGATGTCGCGGGTTGAGCCGGTCGCAGAGTGAGTACAAGTGGTTTGTTGCTGGAGAAGAGCTGGAATACCTGAAGAGTTGGTTGATGAACGAGGTTGAAGCCGATCGATCCAATGAGGTAAAAAGGGAATGGGTCCTTTGCTGAATTGTAGTTGAAGATGTATTACAACTGCTGGGAATTGGATCAGAAACGGGGAGATATGGAAGAAATGCTGAATGATGATATTGTATGCAATTGATCACTCGGAAAGCCACTTCAGATTTGAATGCTGCTGTCGGAGGTTGTCTGCAGTTGGAGAGACCTGCATGCAGGCCGCACCCGCGACGGTACATCTTGCTACCCGTTTCTGTTGTCTTTTTGTGATCTTTGCTCCAGTAAAGGGTCGCCCTTTACTATTCCTGAAGTAGGAAGGCAAGCCAAGTTTTGTGGGGATTACAGTAGATTAGCAAGCTTGCAGTAATCCATCACTTGACAAGATGCAATCCTTTGGTCAAGCTTTGCAAGACTTTTAAATTCAAAGTGGGTTCTTGTTTGAAGCTAGTTTGCTACAAGTGATTTGTTTCTTGTGCCTAATTTGATTGTAATGAGGGATTTTGTGTCTCACTGAAGCAAACTCTCACCACAAGAATGGCGAAGTAAGGTGGAAGAAAATTGTAGAAGCAATACATAGAAGACCTGAAAGGAAAATCAAATTCCTTAAAAAATTTGAAAAAACATGGATTAGAGATAATAAGTTAGGATTAAAAAGTATAGAATTCTACTTAAAATGGAACTACATTCCACTTCCTAAAGTAAGTTTAGTCTAGTTTAAATAGACACCTCCTATAGATCTTCATATGTACTTCATTTTCTTAATGAGCAAAGAGATTAACCTCCTTATGTTTTAAAAATAAATAAATAAATGAAAACTAATCAGATAAAAAATTAAAATTAAAATTAAAAAAAAACTATGAAGATGTAATAGAATATAATTGATTATTTAATATGAGAGCATTAAAATACCAATTTAAAGTTTTTAAAAATAAATCATTTTATTATAAAATAAAAAATAGAATCTTGCATTCAAAGTAATATATATATATATATATATATATATATATAGATATACAAATTATGAATTTTTTATGGATCTTTGTAAAAAGAAATTATAGAATTTATTATAAGATAGAAATTACTTCAATGATTATTAACATCAAATATGAACTTATTATAATCTTTTAATAGAATATATGTATATATATATATATATATATATATATAGATTTGTGTATATATATATATATATATATATAGATATTATAAAAAATAATAAAAATAAATAAAAATAAATAAATTGATTATTTTATATTTAATTAAAATTAAAATTCTTATTTTTAAACTTATAATTGACAAAAAAATCTTATTATTTAATTTTAAAGCCATATTATTATCTTTGTATATGTATATATATATATATATATATATATATATTATAGATTTGGATTACAATAATTCTAATTATTATAGTTGTTTCTTGTAAGAAGTTAGTTGTAAAAAAAAAAAAAGTTTGTTTTTATTATAAATCAATTATTAATATGAAATATTTATTTTTTGTAAAATATAATTTTTATAAAATTAAATAGAAGATTCATTATAAATTGATTCTCTTTTTAAATAAAGATTTATCAATTGTATTATTTTTATATTGATTTTTTTAATATTTGTTAAGATACCACCAAATTTTAATAAATTTTTTCTTATAAAGCTTATAAATATTGCATATATAAAATAAAATTTAGCCAAATATTAATATTAACAACAACTAGTATAACCTTATAGTGATTAGATATTAATAGAGTCTTGGTGACTCTTTTGCATCATCTAATCAAGATTATAATCAATGTACTAGTGAAAAATATAGATATATTTTTTATAAATTTATAAACTTTTAAAATAAAAATTTAAGTTATATATATATATATATATATATATATATATATATATATATAATTATCAAAATATTTATAAATATAAAATAATTATTAATAATAATTATTTAATTTTATTACAATACTATTATATATATATATATATATATATATATATATATATATATTTGTAGATATTTTAAAAAATTGATAGTTTTTTTTTTCAAAAGACTATTATTTAATCTTAAAGATCTTTTATTATTATTTTTGAATAGATTATTTTTTGGAATTTTAGTAAATTTTATTTCTTTTTGAATAATTCTTATTCAATAAATCTTTATTCCATATCATATCAATACATCCTAATATATTAAAAGAACATGCATGTTTAGATGTATATAGATGCATAAGACTTTGTATTAGATGTAGTTTTATTATAAATGGATGTAAATGATAGACTTTATCATATTGCCTTTTATTCAAGAAAATTCTCAATAGATAAGATTGATTATAAGATTTACAACAAAGAATTTTTTGCTATTATGGATTCATTCCAAAAATGGCATTACTATCAAGAAAGTGCTTTTTATTCAATCACAATTTATACTAATTATAAGAATTTTGAATATTTCATATCAACACATGTTTTGAATTATTGCCAAGCTTGTTGGATCATGTTTTGTCACCATTTGTATTTAATATTATATAATGTCTTAGAAAACAATATTGTCTTTTGAAACCAAAGCAATTTCACCTTTGAGCTATTAAGCCAATAATTTTAATTGATATTAGTTTTTTTGATAAAATTTGTTTAAGCATGTAAACAAACCATCTTATTTTTAGTATTAAAATAATCTTCATGATGATTCTAGAAAATTTGAGTTTAAGAAAAATCTTCCTTATTTTTAAAAATATTTATATATTCTAAGAAATCAAATATAATTGTGTGCATTATAAGTACAATACGACTTTCCAATAGCATGTCACTTTGGATATAATAAAACTTTAGAACTTATTATAGCCTCAAATATAAAAGGATGTCAAAGAATTTGTTTCATCTTGTGATATATATATTCTAAAGCAAAGACTTCATATTATTGACCATATAAACTTCTTTAACTTTTACATATTCAACATCAATCTTTGTTATCTATTGTCGAGTAGTAACATGGCCATTAGGTGAAAGAAGAAAGGAATGATTATAATATACAGGAGCTCAAATGAAAATATTTTAGCAAATTATCTTAGAATTATAGATAATAGATAAGAAAGTAATAAAAATTAAAAAGTGCTAATATTGCCTTTTTATAGAAGAGGTTTCTATTTACTTTGTATAGCCATAAATAAGGCAAAAAAAAGTAGATTAGAAAAATAAATAATATAGGTATCTTTAAGAAGGAGTTAAGAATAGGTTTTAGGAAAATTTACCTCAAAATTCTTAGAGTTGATACTTGAAGAGGACCGGTTGTGAACTTGGATCAAAATTAGACCTTGAGGTATAAAACTAAAAGCCTATGGCAAGTAGAGAGTTCTTTAGTAAATCAAAGAGTTTGATTAAAGAGCAAACTTACAAAGGTTTTCTTGAGCATTGATTTTGAGTGATTTGGATAGAAATTGGTTTTGTAAGAGCTTTACAAAATTAGGATTGATTTGGGTGATTTTGGTTTTTTTATAAAATAAAAGGATATTTGTATTGTTGAATATTTTGTGAATTTGATTATAGATCTATAAGTGAAAATTTGTGGATTTGTGATTGTAATAGTAATTAATATATGTTATAAGTTTGAGCTTGATGAAATAATTTAATTGAAGGTTATTGAATTTCAAGTAGGTCAAAGTCTTAAAAGTTGGATTTTGAGGGTCAGTGAAGATTTTTCAGATATTTACCAATCTATTGGTTAAATTGTAATAAAAATTATTTGTATAAATAGTAGACTAGATTTTCTATTTGTATATGAATTTTGAGAGCAATTGAATGGTATAATGAGAAGATATTTGTGTTGAGAGATTAGCATCAAAGGTGGAGAAGGAGGACAGCCTATATGTAAGTAGAATTTTGAGCTTAACTTGTATTTGGTAAGTTGGATCTCCTTCAATTTTTTTTTTTCATGTTTTCAACTTAATTATTGAAAAGTGTAAAAAATTTGGACTAAGATCAATAGTTAGATCATCAGCCATTGTAGTTTCAATCTACTATAGGGTTTGATTAGGATTTGTTAGGATTTAATTAGAATTTGGTTAGGATTTGTTAGGATTAATTTAAGATTTGATTAGGATTTAGATAGGATTTAGGATTTGAATATGATTTGATTAGAATTTGAATAAGATTTGATCAGGATTTGATTAAAAATTTGATTAGGATTTGAGTGGAATTTGATTAAAATTTGATTAGGATTTGAATAAAATTTGACTAAGATTTGATTAGAATTTTATTAGAATTTGAAAAGAATTTGATTAGAATTTGAATTAGATTTTATTAGAATTTGATTAAGATTTGATTAGGATTTAAATAAGATTTGATTGAAATTTGATTAAAATTTGATTAAGATTTCAATAGGATTTGACTAGAATTTGATTAAGATTTGATTAAAATTTGAATCAAATTTTATTAGGATTTGAATAGGATTTGATTAAGATTTGATTAGGATTTGATTAGAATTTTATTAGGATTTGACTAGGATTTGATTAGAATTTGAATAAGATTTGATTAAGATTTAATTAGGATTTAATTAGAATTTGACTATGATTTGATTAGAATTTGATTATAATTTTTATTTTTTAATATTTTAAAGGAATTTTTATTTTAATGATTCTTTTGGATTTATATTAATATATCTTTAAGATTTCTTTATTATTTCTTTATAACTTCTTTAGAAGTTTTTTAGGGATTTATTTTTTATTTTTTATTTTTTATATTTATTTATAATTAATTAAAAATCTAATTGAATTTCTTAAATGGTTGAGCATACTTATTATTTTTTAATTATAATATTTATATAATTCTATTAGAGGTGTTAGGACTTGTTATAGTTATTTCTCTTTTATCTTCTACAATTAGGTACCTAGTACATTCTCAATCAAGATTTCACATAATATGACATTGTTTCAATAGATTTTATTACAAATCTTTCTATTTCAAATTTCTACAATTCTATTTTTGTGATGGTAGATTTTTCAATCAAAATAAAATATTTTATACATTGTATAAAAATTATTATAAATAAAAAAATAACTAATTTTTTTTTAACAATATCTATCAATATTAAGAATTTTTGAGTAATATTATATTTAATTAAGGATTTTAATTTGTATCAAGATTTTAGAGAATATTCTTTAATATATTAAAGATTTATATCAAGATTATCTTTGATTTTTTTAATTTCTAAATTAATAAATAAATAAAATATATAAATCATATATTAAAGTAATATTTGAAGTAGACCATCAATTATGATTAAGATAATTAGATAACTTTCTTGTCATTAGCAAAAAATTTATATAATAATATAATATATTCTTCTACTCAATAATTTCTTTTTTTGCCAATTATATTTATCATCTGTAATTTGATAGTTTTGATTTTTTAAATGTTAAAAATTTAAAAATAAAGGATTTGGCACAAAAAAATGATAGAGTATCATATAAGAATGAAGATATAGCTAAAAAGGCTCAAGAATAACAAAAAAATATTAATATTAAAAAAAAAAAAAAAAAAAAAAAAAACTTTTATTCAAAGTTGGTAATAAGATATGGTTATTTTGTTATAATATTAAGACCAATTGATTATATAAAAAACTAGATTATTAAAGATTTAATTCATTTATTATTTAAAAATATATCAATTTAATTATATATTAATTATAATTATCACAATCAATAAAGATACATCATATATTCTATATGTCTCTTATTGGGCCTTATATTACAATCAACATACTAAAAAGAAAGCAATTACTACTACCTTGTATTAAAATAGGTAATAATTAAGAATTTAAAATAAAAAAAATCTTAGATTTGAGATAGTGCTAAAATAAATTAAAATATCTTATATATTGGCACAAATATGATATTAGTAAATGCACATGAGAGCCATGTGAGAATCTTGCAAATGTATTAGAACTTATTACTAAATTTTCAACAACTGTCAAAGATATGAAATACAAATAATTAAATTATCAAAATATTCTTATGTTGCTTAAAAAGAATAAAAAATCACTCAAACATTGGATAGTTTTAAATTAGAATGACTATTACCAAAGACAAGAAGAATAGAGACTTTTGAAACAAGACTAGGAATAAAAAGGCATTAATAAGAGTAAAGAAAGCTTTATTCTTATCTCTATATATACTATCTATTTAAGAGCTACATGGCAACATTCTATAAAACTTCCAACATGTGTCCAATTTACAAAACATGTGTCAAACTTACAAGATAAGTTTCCTATATGTGTGCCACATAATTAGCTTATTCCACAAGCTACCAATATGTGCAACATGTGGCTAACTTGTTGGCTAAGTTTTTAATCTACCAATCACCTATAGATATATATAAAGATGAAATTACATCTATAAAACTTCTAGAAAGCTTTTCTATAAGATATTATCAAATTTGTTTATTTTTATCTACTTCTATCTATTCATATTATTTAGATTACTATTAGAATAAATCTTATGTTTGTGACATTACTCCCTTTTTTAGAGACAAGTTCCACAAGGTGCAGTGATTATATGTTGAAGAAGTCCAAAATGTGCCAAATTGTATTTGTCACATATTCTAATCGTTGTTCCTTTTAAAGATAGTTGATAGGTCCTTTCAACCATCAATAGTATTCCATTCTAGGATGAGAGGATCACCTTGATATTTGATCATTGTTCAGGCCTTCATAACTTTCTTCAAAGAAAATATTTACAACACCATCAAAAGTAGTTCCTACTTCTAAAAATATTACCAAACATTGGAAGTCTCTTCCAAGGTTGTGATACTAAATATATTGTATCTTACCATTAATTCAAAGAAAAATATGTCGTTCTTGAAAATCTTCATTTCTATCTCATTGTCCTGAAAATTGTGACAATCGTAATGTCTTGTTTGATAAGTTAATAAACAATAGCTTTTGAGCTGAATTTGTTAGTTGTTAAATTTCCATCTCTTTAGTGCTAAAAAATCCAAAGAAATAATAAACAATGATACATGATATCTCTATTGAATCTACTTTGCTTTATAATAAAGGTTTTTTTTATCTTGATTTTGATGGATGTCATTAATAAAATATACTAATTTTGATTGATATATTTATTAGATTCCTAGATGGCTCCCATGTACATTCACTAATATCATATCCATACCAATATACAAGATATTCCAATCTATTTCAATGCCTTGAATCTAAGATCTCTTCCACCTTAAATTCTTTATTGTTGTCCTATTCTATAGGAAGCGGTGGCATTTGTCTTCTTCCTTATATATTCGCTTTTGTATTACGTGAAATCATACTTGAAAATGCATCGGATACCTAATTATAGAAGATTAAAAAAAAATTAGAATAAGTCCTAATACCTCTAATGGAAATATACATAAATTTTACTTAAAGATTAATAAGTATGTTCAAGTATTAAAGAAGTTTAATTAGATTTTTAATTAATTATAAAAAAAATATAAAAAAATCCTAATAAATTTTTATTTTATTAATAGTCGTAAAAGATAACCATACATGCTATAATACTTGAATCAAAACATTCAATTTTATGTGCTTCAAGTACAAAAGCTTTTTTATGTTATAAAAGCATCTTTCTAAAATATTTTTTTCATATTTTGTCAAAAATCCATCACATCCAATTTTTAATCTATCTAATATAGCATCTGTAAATTCATGTCCTATCTTCCTAGAATCCCTTAAATTTGGTTGTATTGATACTCTTCTCATCTTTTCTTTACAATCTAATAGTAGTAGCAAAGCTATTGGTTTAACCTTTTTTTTTCATTGATTTATACTTAATTTCAACACGTACCTCTTAATAACTTAAGTTTTTTATAAATCTTTGAATTTCATTATAAAATTCTTTAGAACACACATTAATAATTCTATTCTCTCTTTGTAATCTACATTGCAATAAATAATTTAATTTTTCTACAGTATCTACAAATCCTACTTCTTTTAATGCTCTTGAAATAAATTCATTCTCAATCAATTTTCCATTTTTTAAAAGATTTGTTCCATATTTTTAATATAACATTTGTCCATTCTTTTCATCTTGTCAATAATTGTATAAGATAATATACAATCTTGTCTCAATCCAATAAGTCCAATATATAATATCTTCTCTTTTAAACTAAATGGGAGTATTTTTTTTTTTAATCCATTGTAATCTTGCTTTACAATGGTATGTAGTAAAAACCCTCAAGGTCTTCAAAATTCTCATTTGATAATAGCTTCTCTCTCAACTTATCATGATTTCTTTTATGATTGATACAAATAATTAAAAATTGAATTGCTTTCATATCATCTTGATTTTTTATTCTTGCATAGGCTAAACCATAATCTATAATTTTTATTTCTATTTGTGTTGTAATAATATATAATTGTCCCAATATAACAGGATATGTAGATATATCTTATATAAAAAAATATTATTTATAAATAACATCTCTTATTATTACCTTAATAATTGAACAAGCTCCATATAAATCTTTCTTTGAATTGTTTGTTGATCTTATCATCCATCCATGTTTGGTATTAAAAGGCCATTTTTTTTGTATAGCTCTTTTGATATCGCATTGATTTTAGAACCATGATTAATTAATACTATAATTAGTTCTTCTAAATCTCTTAATTTTATTAAAGTTTCTATAGTAGCCTTTGTCCAATGATTTTGAGAATAACAATTAGATGGTTGAATCCCAATTTCTTCTTTTGTAAGTTCAACTTATAAAACATCTCTTAAAACTTGCATTTCAATCTCTTCATCTACACTATTTCTTATCACTTTTTTTTCTTATATTGTTATAATATCTCCTATAGATTGTTATTTTTTCTTTATTGTGGCAATAATAATTTTATCAAATTTATACTTTCTAATTTTTTTGTTATCTTGCTTTTTCTCCTCTTATAGTTCTTTTTGATGTCCCTTCATTATTTTTATCTCTTCTTTATTTTTCTTCTGCTAATGCTTCATATTCATTCCTTATAATATGAGTATGCATTGATAATCCATCTACTAAATCATTCCACTTAATAATTTGCTGAATGTTATTGCAAACAAATTTTAAATCATCTATGATAAATTTTTCCTTTTCAGCATAACTCGTAGCACTTGTCCACAAAAAACTAGATTTTCTTGAAAATTTAAAACTTATATTCAAATATTTTTCTTGATTTTTTTCTATCTAATATATTGATGCTTCATTACTTGAAATTGTATGCACTTTAAGAGCATCTTCTACAAACACCTTCATTCTTTCTTTATCAAAATTTGCTTAAAATTTTTTTCCACTTTCTTTTAAATGTATCATATTATCTTTAAAAAAAGAACAACTCTTTTGCATAGTACTTCTATAAAATCTTTATACTCCCTTCTTGAATGATCTATGCTATTGGACCACATGCATCTATGCACTATATCTTCTATTGGTCCCAATTATTGTCTTATTAATATTCTTGATGATAGACCCTTCTCTTCAAGTTTTACAAATTTTATTTGTAAATCTTTCATCTTACATTGTCGTATTATAGTTTAGCTACTATATGAAAATATTATATATATATATATATATATATATATATATTTAATATATAATTTACTACATAACTAAATAAGAGTCATATTAGTAGATTTTTATTAATTACAAAATATTATTAGATTATTATTTTAAAAGAATTTATTTAAAAGAATTATTATTGAAATTTATATAATCTTATTTTTTTTCAATAATGAATTTTGAGATAAATTTTATATTGATAATAACTTTATATATTTTGAGTCATCTTTATTAAATATTGGTGATCCTTGAAATCTTATTTACTTCTTTTATTTGGTGTTTAGAACATATATTATATAAATCTTATTAGAAAAAGAATTAGAAAGGAATTTTTAGTATAAAAAGGAGTAGTTAGGCCATTTATATAGATGAATGCAGATGGATGATAGAAGTTTTTATTCCTATTAGCCAAAAGTCACACCCAATGGGCTTCAAGGAGGTTGCTCAAGGTCTTCTTAGGGATTAAGATTTTTTTTGAGAGCATTTGAACATTAGAGGCTAAGGTCAATAAGTTTAGATTTTTTGCTATGGTTTTGGTGCAAAAATTGTGTGATTTAGACTTTTTATGAAATAATATAGATGCTCAAAGTCAAGGTATTTAAATTGTATCTATTATCACTCTTTTGGATATAACTCACGCATACAAAAAGCAATAGAAAATCAGCAATTGAATTTACAAAGAGCGCTTTTTTGGCTATAATTTTTATATATGGCTTAATAAAATCCAAGCTGAAATGAAAGAGATATTAAGAATTGAAGCCAATACTTGCAATCTAAGGGCAATAAATTATCTTCTTTAATTAGTGGTTATATTTGAGCAATATTTTAGGAAATTTGATAACTTTTTAACTCAATATTTTTAAGAATGTATATTTTTATATTATAAAATAATATATAAAAATTTTATGGCATTAAAATTTTGGATTTGTGAGATATAAAGAAAATAGTACTTAGGTGTTTATAAAGTAGGATTTTAAGCACTTATTATGGTTTTTAAGATATCAAATAATTGGAAGTAAATCTATAATTGACTTTTTTTGTCATAAAATTTAAGAGCATAACCTATAATTTGGAAAAATTTGATAAAAATTGAACAATTAGATCAAGAGTTATTGAACTCTAAAGTTTGGAGAAAAATAAATACTTGCAAGTGAAAAAGCTATAGAAGGATTTTGTTGCAATTTGAGCCTTTTGTACAAATTAAAGGAATTTTTTAGGAGCTAAGACTTTATGAAAGTGGAAAAATAGATATATGGAGTTATAATAAAATTTTGATATAAAGATGAGGTTTTAAAAGGAGATTATGGATTTTTCTTTAAAATTATTGATAATCTAACTTATTAATTATTGGTTAATTGTGATTTTATAAAAAAAAGACTATTAAGAATTTTCTATATGCCATAGAAAGACTTTATATATAAACCTATTTAAATATGAGAGGATTTTATTAATATAATATTTTTTTTATAATATTACTGTATTATTTGTTCTTTTTATTAAGGTAAAATTACTTATTAGAATCTTGTTAATAAGTTACAAGTAAATATTTTAAAGCCAAGTATCCAATATATTCCCAAATTAAAGATCAAGCCAAACAATAATATATGATTTTATCCATGTTTATTTCTCCTTTCTTTGATGTAGATATTGAAAGTTGAATCATAGATATAAGATGATTAATAGGCAATTTTATCTTAGATGCTTGTAATGGTCTTTGAATATCCACCTTGTCTTTTTTCTTTTCTCTTTTTGTAAGTAATCCTATTGCTTCTTCTACTTCTTTCTAATTTGATGTCAATCCTTTTTCTTCTTCTTTTTTATCTTTAAGCAAAAATTCTAACTTTTCTTACAACTTTCTATCAGCGGCTTAAAGAAAAAGCTCCACTTTACTTAGATCCAATAATCGTCTTTTTTTTATAAACAAAAATATTATCTTTTAAACTTTCTTAATAATTTTATTATTTGAAGATTCTTCTTAGATCTTTCAATCCATTTAAAAAATGACGTCTTTGTAATTAAGTCGCTATCTTCTAAAAAATATTCATCCTACAATTCTTAAAAAAAAAATTCCATGAACCTCCAAAATGTTCTATGATAGACTTTATATGATTTCTTATCTTTGATGTACTAGCCAATTTGAATAATTGACTCATCTCTTTTTTGGTAACATGCTTCAATTCCATTTCTTTCACATAACATCTTAAATATTTTGTAATATCCTTTCTTTCAAATTAATCAATTTTATCCACAACCACCTGTAATACTTTGTTTTCTATATCTTCTTTGCAATCTTTAATCTATTGGTGTTGCATAAATAAAGAAAATTCTTCAAATATGCTTGTAGAATTAGGATCAAAATACATATCTTGTCTTCTATTAATACTTCTACTTATAGCTCTACTTGAAGTACTACCCATAGCTCCTCCTTCCATTCTCTTGCCTTCCTTCTCCATAATTCAAATAAATCAAAAATCCAATTATCTTTTATCTCAAGCTTTTTACGTCAGATTTATCAAATATGTTATATTAAATGAAGTCTTGCTTGAAAATGTACTAGGCACTTAGTTGTGGAAGATAAAAAATATACTAGGCACTTCGTTGTAATAACATGTCTTAACACCTCTAATAGAAATATATATAAATTGTAATTAAAGATTAATAAGTATATTCAAGCATTTTAGAAGTTTAATTAGATTTTTAATTAATTATAAAAAAAAATATAAAAAATCTTTAAAAACTTCTAAAAAAATATTAATATAAAAATCTAAAAGAAATTCTAAAATAAAAATATTTTTAAAATATTAAAAATTAAAAATTAAAAATTATAATAAAATCTTAATCAAATTCTAATCAAATTCTTATCAGATCTTACCAAAATTCTAATAAAATCTTGGTCAAATCCTAGTTAAATTCTACTCAAATCCTACTCAAATCCTATTCAAATCCTAAATTCTAAACAAATCCTAATAAAATCTTAATCAAATCCTAAATTTCAAATAAATCTTAATAAAATCCTAATCAAATCCTAAATCCTAAATCCTAATTAAATCCTAATAAAATCCTAATCAAATTTTAAATCTTATATTTTAAAAAAATCCTAATAAAATCCTAAATAAATCCTAATCAAATCCTAATTAAATCCTAATCAAATCCTAATCAAATTTTAAATCCTAAATAAATCCTAACAAAACTCTAACTAAATCTTAAATCCTAATCAAATCTTAATAAAATCCTAATCAAATCCTATCAAATCCTATCTAAATCCTAATCAAATCTTAATAAATCCTAATTAAATTCTAATCAAATTTTAATAAATCCTAATCAAATTCTAATTAAATCTTAATAAATCCTATACCAGATTAAAATCTTAATAGCTAATGATTGAATTGTTGATTTTGATTCAAAACTTATATAATTTTCAACAACTAAATTGGACATATACACAAAAAATTTGAAGAAGATTCAATTTACTTAATAGAAGATAAATCTAAAATTTTGCTCAAATGTAGGCCAACCTCCTTCTCCATTTAATTGCTTTTAAATTTACGAATATATAAAAAATTAAGTCCACCATTCACACAAATAATTTTCACCTCAATTCAATTAATAGATTGTTAAATATCTTAGAAACTCTCATTGACCTTCAAAACTCAATTTTTGAGATTTCAACCTATTTAAACTTCAATAACCTTCAATCAAACCATTTGATGAAGTTTAAATTTATAGCATGCATTCAATTCAACTACAATAAAAAAATCCACAAAATGTTACTTATAGGTCTATAATCAAATTCACAAAATGCTCAAAAATATAAATCCCTTTTTATTTCATAAAAATCTAGAGTCACCTAAATTAATCCTCATTTTACAAAGCTCTTATAAATTTAATATTTAACTAAATCACTTAAAAATAATGCTCAAAGAACCTTCTAAAGTTTGTTCTTAAATCCAATTCTTCAATCTATCAAAGAACTTTCCATCTACTATAGGCATGTGGTTTTGTGCCCTAAGATTTGATTTCAATCTAGATTCACAATCAGTCTCCTCTAGGTATCAATTCTTAAAATTTTGAGGTAAATTTTGCTAAAACATATTCTTAACTCTTTTTTAAAAATACCTACATCATTTATTTTTCCAATCTATTTAATTTTGCCTTATTTATGGCCATACAAAATAAGAAGAAGTCTCTTCTATAAGAAGGCAGTATTAGTATTATTTTATTTTTACTACCTCCTTGTTTATTATTTATATTTATAAGATAATTTATTAAAATATTTTTATTTGAGCTCTTCTATAATATAATCATTCTTTTTATCTTTCACCTAATGGTTATATTATTATATGACACCACTATCTTATATGACTCAAATAAAGACACGTGGAATATAGGATGGATTTTTATAGACTCCGATAGGTGTAATGGATAAATAATTGGATTGACTTATTTATAAATTAGAAATGGTCTAAGCCTACAATAATCTAGCTTGTTATAAGGACAAATAATCTTGATATTATGACAAAGTAGTCATATCTTATCACCAACGTAGAATTGAGGTTGTTTCTTATGATAAACATTTGGATTGATCTTTTGTTATTCTTAAGCTTTTTTTAATTATACCTTCATTGTTGCATGTAGTCCTCACAATCAATTTGCCAAGTATTTTGCTATAGGATTATTAGCTTTTGAGAAGTTAAAAGTATCAAGTTGTGGATGATAATCATAATTGATAAAAAAAATATTTGTTAAGTAGAAGAATGTATCAAATTATTGTAAGCAAACTCTGCCAATGGCGAAAGAAATGTCTAATCATCTTGATTATAATTGATGGTATACTTCAAATATTGCTCTAAAATTTGATTTATTTATTTCATTTGTCCATTAGTTTGAAAGTGGAAGGTTGAAGATAATTTTTTATCTACCTTTAATATTTTAAAAAGGATTTTCCAAAATTTTGATATAAATTACACCCCTCTATCTAATATAATATCCCTTGGTAATCCATGATAGCAATAGATGTTGTTAAGGAAGAATTGAGATGTTTCTTTACTTGTGATAGATTTTTTATATGGTGTAAAATACGCCATCTTGGTGAAATAATCTATAATTATAAATATAAAATCATATGAATTTGAAATTAGTAGATTTATGATAAAATCCATAGAAAAAAAAGACCATAGCTATTTTTATATAGATAATAGTTGAAAAAATCCATAAGATTAATGAAGAGGAGTTTTTGATCTTGAATAAATATCACATAATTGCAGAAACTCTTTAACTACCTTTTACATTTGAGGCCATCAAAAATCTCTTAATATTAGCTCTAAATTCTTATATTTAAAATATCTTATTACAAAAAAGTTGTGACAAGTTTCAAGAGCATGTAGTTGTACTTCTTTTTCTTGAACATATAAGCATTTTTTAAAATAGAGTAGATTATTCTTAAATTTGAACTTGAAAGTATCATAAGGCTTAGATAAATTATTCTTAATACCATAAACAAGAGGATCTAAAGATATACTTGATTGGATTTGCTTGAAAAAAGTTGAATCAATAGTTAATATCAATTTCATTATTTGAAGATGAAATTATTTTAACTTTAACAAAATCATCCTTTGTTGATCAAAAGTTGCATCTCCTTCTTTTGATATAAGATAAAAATATTTAAAAAAGACATTAAATAAATCTTATTATTTTCTTGGCCAATAAGTGATAATAAATTCAAATTTTGACAAAGACATGTTCTAACAAGCTTAGCAATGATTCAAAATATATGTTGATATGAAATACTCAAAATTCTTATAATCTATATACTTGATGACTAAATTGGAAGGGCATTCTAGATAATGATGCTATTCTTGAAAAGAATCTACAATTGCAAGAAGTTCTTTGTCATGGATCTCATAATTAATCTTGATTGCTAAAATTTTTTTTGAATGAAAAGCTATTAGATGAAGTTTGTCATCTGCTCCTATTTATAATAATACTACACTCAAGTCAAAGTTTGATGCATCTGTTTTCATGAAAAATGCTTTGAAAAAGTTGATGTAATATAAGATTGATGTAAAAATAAAAATTATCTTCAAAGCTTCAAATAATGCTTCTTTTTTCTTATTCCACTCAATTTTTTCTTTACAAGTTAAACATATCAATGGAATTGCAACTTGAAAAATGTTTTAAATAAAGATTCAATAATAATTGGAAAATTCTAAAAAATATTGCATATTTTTTATCATTCTTAAAATTTTCTAGTCTATAATTATCTTAATTTTTTTAATATCTATTATTAGACTATCATTAAAAATAATATATTCTAAAAAATTGACTTGATCAGTATAAAATACATACTTTTCATCTTGGCATATAATCTTGTATCTCTAAATTTTTGTAATACATGACAAATATGAAGTTCATATTTTTTTATATTCTTAGAATAGATCAAAATATCATCTAAATAATAGACAACAAAATTATTAAAAAAACTCACAAAAAATATCATTCATAAGATGTTGAAAAGCAATTGATGCATTCATAAGTCCAAAAGGCATGACATTATATTCAAAATATCCATACTTAGTTTAAAATGAAATAAAAAATAAATGATATCTATTTTTGATGGTAATCTTATTAAGTTCTCAATAATCTATGTATATCTGCAATAATTTGTCTTTTTTCTTCATAAATAAGAAATTTCTCTTTCTAGGGATCTTGAATGGCATATGAAATTCTTAGCCAAGTTCTTATCAATATATTCTTTTAATATAGCTAATTTGTTCTGTAATAATCTATAGATTGATCCAAATGGTGATTGAATTTTTTTTTGAAGATTGATCAAATAATCATAAGGTCAATGCTTTAGAAGAATATTTGTATTTTTTTTTCAAAAACATCTTAAAAATCTTAATATTAATTAGAAATACCACTTATAATCTTTTCAATATGAAAAAAAAGTGTGGCATATATAATAAAAGATAAACCTTCTTTTATTACATATATAAAAGCTTTTACACCTACCAAAAATAATTTGGATATAATAAACTTATGTATTTTCATTTGAATAATGGATTTTTAGATTAAATTATGAAAAAAATTAATGTTACAAGAAGTTCAATCTATTTGAAGATTAAATTTTTTTAACCACAATAATCCTAAAATAATTAGATTGGAAGAAAATTTAATCATATTAAATATTATTATATTATTATATCCTTTAATTATTACATCTAAAGGAATAATTTCATAAGTGATATTTTTAAATAATAACAAATAACCATCTATGACTTCTATGTATAAAGATTTAGTTTTCTTAACTAAAAGTATTTCTTATTTTATGACAAAATCTTTATCTATGAAACAAGCTAAGGCTCCTAAATCTAATAAGACAAAGACTTTGTGATTTCTAGGTTCTAAAGATACATCTATTATAAAACAAGGTAAAAGATCTGAAAAGAAAATAATACTTTTACTAGATGTTGTAGATGATTTTAATCACATGGTCTCTATTGTAATTGAAAAAATTTGTTTTCTAATACATTGTCTTTTCTAGCAACCATGCTACTCATTTTGTCATTGTATTACTTTTTTGGATAATATTGAGTAGTATACTTAGCTTTTCCATAATATAAGTACAAATTCTCTTGACAACATCAAATCTTTTTCTATTTGGTGAGAGGTTTAAAATATACTATATCAATTTGCATTGATTTTAGTTTAGTCAAATAAGTTTCTAAAAACTTAAGACCTACTATCATTAATTGACTTGTTCTTCTTTAATCAAATCTATATTCTTGACACCTTTCAAATAATTGATTGTTGTATGCAATGACTTGAATAATAAATTATTTCAAAAAAAATATTTTTGGCATTATTAGTAAGAAATCTTTGATATTATCTTTTAATTCCTAACAAAATTGATTGATAAGAGCTTTGTCATTCCATTCCACATCACAAGTGAGGTTTTAGAATTTGGCAGTATAGATTGTAATTGACCTTGATCCTTGTTATAAAGATTATATCTTTGTCTTTGCTATCTTTTTTTGATCACTTTTTTTTAAATATGATTGTAAATTTTTCAAAGAATGAATTCAAATTATAAAGAAGTCATAAATCTTTTTCTATTAAAAGTACAAATAAAAAAAGAATACTTCCAAATAGAAGTGCATCTATGAATCCAACTTGAGTAAATCCATTAGGATATTGAAAAGGATGCAATCTTAGATAAAACTTGATTTGTTGCAAAAATCTTCAAAATTTTGATCTTGTTCCATCAAACTTCTTAGGCGTACTAATCTTTGCTTCTTTCATGCTTGTAGAAGTAAGACTTTATAGATTTAATTATAAAGTTGATTTACTTGCTTCTTTCAACTGTATAACTTTTTGGTCTAGGCTCTGGACTTCTTTTATAAACATAAAAATAGTACTTCTATGGTTGACATTAGTAATGCTTGAAATTTCTACCCTAAGAGTGTTGATAAGTGTTATATATGCGCTATGTAATTAACTTATTTTACAAATTACCAATATATGTGGTTCCTAAGAAGCTTCTACAAGACCTCCTTCATAATTAGTATATATGGAAGCTATCAAAGATATAAGAATATAGAACAAGAGAGTTAAAATCATGACAAGGTTTCTAGAAGAAACCAACAAGAATTTGAATTAAATAGATGAGTACACAAACAATACTAAGAAAGGTGAGTTAGAACTCCAAGAGATGCGTTGTCAAGACTGAAGAACTCTTTAACCTTGACCCCTATATATACTCCTATCTAGGATGCTTCTTGAGTAGCTTCCATCAAACTAAGAAGCTTCTTGAGTAGCTTCTATTAAATGGGAAGCTTCTTAAGTTCCTTCCACTAATTGGAAAGCTACTTGAGCTCCTTCCACTAACTGGGAAGCTTTTTGAGCTCCTTCTACTAAGTAGAAAACTTTTCAATCAACTTTTATTAATTAAGAAGTTTTTAGAATATTCTAGAAGGTTCTATGAACCTCTGGAATGTATGTCCCTAATATCACCTTCTTATTTAGCGACGAGTTCCAAGAGAAGCTCGAACTTATTACATACGTAAGAAATCTAAAATATATTGTACTAGTGAAGCTATGTATCTTGTTCTCTATTCTTGAATAATAGATTCTATTGGTCCTCGAAGAAATTACCTATGGCCTTGAACTAGTACCTTTATTATTGAAACATCCCATTTAAAGATCTGATCTTTATCGCGGCCTTCAAAATATCCTTCAAATAAGATCTCAAGACTAAAAAGATTCACCTTTCCAAGCTCCAGCAATATCACTAAAGCTCGAGCATTGAAATTGAGACTTGTATGGTTGGATCTTATTTCTAATGGCTCCAACCAAGGTCATACTTGGCATTGAAATGTATTGTCTTCACTTTATTCAATTGAAGGTTGTAAAAATTACATTGATTTGTTCAAAGCTTGCGTGATAAATGAATCTTTTGAGTCTTGTTCTCTTAATGCTTTAAGATTTGATATGGTGACTAACTTGCTTCTACCACTCTATTCTATCTTGGAATAGATGACTACATACAAATGAAGGCTTTAATTTAACTTTCCTCCTCTTTATGAATATTTCTTGAATCCAATCTTCATTAAGAAGTTATCATCAAATATGTTTGGATTTGTGGAGATAGAATCAATGAAATTCTTATACCTTTTGAGATACATTGGCGAGATTTACAACCAATTTCTATGTGCACTCATTAATGTCATAGCCTTGCTAATGAATAAGATATTCCAATTTGCCCCACCTTCACCATAATTTAAATACTTTTTCAACCTCGTATTCTTTATGGTCTTCAATTTTAATACTAGATGGCAATTTTTGTATCTTTCTCAGAATATATGACTCTCTATAATGTTCTAAAAGAAAGACATGAAAAATTGGATGTACCTTCATAGCAGATGATAATTCTAAGTAATATGCCACTGGATTGATTTGCTTCTGGATAAAAAAATGGTTCCAATCTTTGATAGTCTAACTTATTGCATGGCCGATTAGTCTTGATATTCCGTCGAAGAAGCCATATCTTATCTCTAATATGAAAAGTAGGCAATTGATTTCTAAATTTATCTACAGATGTCTTGTAAGCATCTTGAGCTGCTTATAAATAAAGCTTCAAGGTTGTTTGGTGTTGCGATAGCTGCTTTGCAAATCCTTCAACTATTGGATTGTTCTTTAGCGTACTCTACAGATCAAGCTTTGGATGATATCCATAGTTGGAATAAAACAGTATCTATTCAATTGAAGCATGAACAATATTATTATATGTAAACTCCGCTAATGGTAGATATGAGATCCAATCATCTTATTGATAATTAATGTTGCATTATAAATACTGCTCCACACTTGCTTAATTCATTTTATTTGGCCATCCGTTTGAGGATGGAAAGCCAAAGAAAGTTTAATATCTACTTTTAATATTTCAAAAAGATACTTTCAAAACTTAGATATAAATTGGAGTCCTTAATCAGATACAATATCATTTGGTAGGCCATGATATCAATATATATTGTTGAAAAAAAGTCTTGTCATTTCTTCACTAAATGTAGTCTTTTTGTAAGGGATGAAATGAGCCATCTATGTGAGTCAATCAACTACTACAAAGATATTGTCCAATAAATTAGATGACAATAGATTTGTAATAAAATTTATTGATATAGAAGACCATGACCATCTTGGAACAAGCAAAGGTTGTAAAAGTCTATAAGGGCGATGTCAAGGATTTTTGGATCTTGAATAGATATCACAAGAGAATACAAAGTCCTTCACTACCTTTTATATTTGAGGCCATCAAAAATCTCAAGAAATAAGTTCCAAGGTCTGGTTAAATCCAAAGTGACCTGCAGTGGGAAAGTCATGGCAAGATTAAAGAACGCACAATCGTATTGGTCTTTCTAGGATATACAAACATTCCTCAAAGTATAGAAGATCTTCAAATTTGAACTTTTCAACATTTTCTTTCAAGTGATGTTTGACATCAAGGGCTACAACATTATTAGTAGTTATAGTATGCACCTCATTGAGGAAACTAGGATCAATAGGTGTCAATGTAATAATAGCACAAAGATAGAATAATTCTAAATTTAACAAAGTTATATATTTTTTTATCAATTTCTGCCTCTCCTATCCTTGATATAAGATATGATCTCTTCGATAGAGCATTAGATAATTCTTGTTGCTTCGTAGGTTGATAAGTGATAAAAAAGTTTAATCAAGATAGTAATATATTCTATCAAGCTTGATAATAATTAGGAATCCGAGCTGACATAAAATATTCTAAATTCTTGTGACTTGTATATATAGTCACAAGATGCATTGCTCTTTCAAGAAAATGACACCATTCTTAAAAAGAATCTATAATAGCAAAAAATTCTTTATTATGGATTTTATAATTAATTTTGGTAGTAGAGAACTTTCAAGAATAAAATGCAATAGAATGGAATTTGTTGTATATACCCAGTTGTGAAAATATGGCCCCTAGTGCAAAATTTGAAGCATCAATCTCTAAGTAGAATGTCTTTATAAAATTTGGATGCACCAATATTGGGGCTATAGTAAATGCCATCTTGAGGTCTTGGAATGGTCTTTTCCGCTTGAGGCCCTCATTCTAACTTGTCTTTATATGTCAATTAAATAAGAGGGGCGACAATTTGAGAATAATTTTTGATGAAGATCCAATAGAAGTGAGCAAATCCAAGAAAACATTGTACATCACCCACAATCTTTAGAATGGCCCATTGCATAACTACTTCTACCTTCTTGGGATCCATTATCAAATCCTCAGTAGATATGATATATTCCAAAAATTCTATCTTAGGTTGGTGAAATACACATTTCTCTGATTCAGCATACAAACTTGTATCTCACAGTTTTTGTAATATCAACTTGACATGCCTCTTGTGTTCTTCCAGATTTTTTGAATAGATCAAGATATCATTAAGATAAATTACCATGAACTTATTCAAATATTCTCAAAAGATATCATTTATTAAATGTTAAAAGATAGCAAGTGTATTTTTTAGTCCAAAGGGTATGACATTATATTCAAAATGTCCATACCTTGTCTAAAATATGGTCTTCTATTCATCTCCCTCTTTAATTTGTATCAAATTGTATATTCTACAAAAATCTATCTTAGAATAGATCTTGGCTTCGCAAAATTGTTCCAAGAGTCTTGAGATTAACAATAGCAGATAACGATTCTTCACCATTATCTTATTCAATCTCTAATAATCAATGCACATTTGCAAGGAACCATCTTTCTTCTTTACAAAAAATTTGGATGTATTTGTTAGAGATTTTCAATGCTCGATGAAGTTGTTTGGAAGATTTTCATCAATATAATCTTTTAATATAAAAAACTCATTTTATAGATTGGGCCAAAAAGATTATAGATTGGGCCAAAAAGAGATTGCATTCCTTCCTGAAGATCTATAACATAATTGTATGGTTGGTGCTCTGACAATATATCAACATTCTTCTTCTGAAAAACATCTTGAAATTTGTTAGTTTGCTTTAGAATACTTGTCGATGAAGCCATATCTTCTTTAATTGGAATCACATAAATAACAAATGGTGTACCTTCTTCAGTTGATTTGATAAAAGCCCTTGTTCCAACAAATAAAGATTTACCAATTCATGGCTTTTTACAAATTTTTGCAAGGATTTCTATTAGAAATGTTATTCTTTGCAACTTCCAATCTATAGATGGATTATGCTTTTTCAACCAATATAGTCCAAGAATAATAGGATTTAAAAAAATCTTAATAACATTGAATATAATTTAGCTTCTATGATCTTTGAATGACATTTCTATAGGTGTGGTTTCATTGGTGATACTACCAAAGGATAAGAATCATCCATCTATTACTTCTATATGAATAGGTTTGGATTTCTGTACTAGAAGAATTTTGTGAAGTTTAGTGAATGCCTCATTCACAAAATAAGCAGACACCCTCAAATCTAATAAAACAGTTGTCTGAAGCTTTTGAGGGCCTAAATACAGAAGGATTGTAAAATAACGAGTAAGTTGAGTAGAAAGAGACAAACTTGAATAATTTTGTAATGTTAGATTATCCAGTCGCACGGTCCCTACTATGATTGAATATTATCATTTTTCTGAACAATTACACTCTTGATTTTGTTAATGTGCCGATTTTATTTCTTTGAAAAATTGTCAATCTTGTGGCCTTCTTTACTATAATATAGGCATAGACCTTCTTCCATCTGACGCTTCTTTTCTTGTGGACTAAGAGGTCTAAATCGTATTACATCAAGTTGCATATCTTCTACTTTTGAGTGTGAATTCAAAATGATTATTGATATAGCAAGTGTCATGGACATAAAATTTATTCCAATAATAACCTAGTTAATATAGATTGATAAAAGTAGGTAAAATAAATTAATTTGATAATATTTTATAAAAAAGCTTCTTAGAAGCTTCATAAATGCGGAATCATCTTTATACATGTTTATAGGTGATTGATAGGTTAGAAACTTGGTTAATAAGCTAGCCACATGTCGCACATATTGGTAGCTTGTGGAATAAAATAGCCATGTGTTATACATATTAGTAGCTTGTGAAACAAGCTAAATAGGTGGTGCTCATGTAAGAAACTTATTTTATAAGTTTGACATGTGTCTTACAAATTAGACACGTGTTGGAGATCATATAGATTGCCGCCACATAGTTCTTAGATAAATAGTATATATAGAGATAAGAATGAAGCCTTCTTCACTCTTATCAATTCTTTTCTTATTTCAAGTCTAATTCAAGAGTCTCATGTATTTTCTACTCTTTGACAATAGTCATTCCAATTTCTTCTTGAATATACATACTTCTTTATTTCTATCTTGTTATTTTCCTTTGACATAATTTTTATTAACTTTTATATCTGTTTTAGTTTGTGTTCTTGACAGATTGACAAGAATAAAGATTATAATATCAAAGTTTGGTCTTTTTTTGATTAAGAGTGGATTATTCCTTTCTCTTGATAAGACATAAGCATATTAGAAGTTGTAGATTATCCACTTCTAAATTGATATTGTTCTTAAAAAAATTTCTTTGTTCTTTGAGTATTTTATTTTATAGTAAGAATAGATACTTTTCTTCCTTTCTATTGTGGTATCATAGCAAACCTTATTGAAATGAATAATGCAATGGCACAAATCCAAAAACAAATGAGAGAATTAATGCTTGCAATGCATCAATTCAATGCACCACCACAAGGAGCAATAAGATTAGCAGGAAGTGAAGATATAGAGATGATTTGAGTTCCTTTATGTTGTCGTGAAGTAAATACATCCATATATAGAAACCTAATTTAACTATCTTTTCTTCAAAATTTTATTAAGTTCTTTCTTTCTTCTTACCAATCTATGTTTTTAAATAGTTTAGAAAAAATTTCTCAATTTCTTTCTTTTTCTTTAGTTAAAATTTTATCTTATCTTTAATCTTAATTTTAACTTTGATCTAGCCTTGAAACTTTCTTTTATTTCTTTTATCTTTTTTCCAATCTTAGATTTTAGCAGATTCAGGATTATATTTGTAGATATAAGGAGTTTTGACTTTGAGGTTGAATTTAGGATTTTACCAAGGATAAATAGTAGATTTGGATGTCAATAGTTGGCTACCATTAATAGTGCTGACTTGGAGGATTAGATTTGGGATTTTTATAACTTTAAACTATTAATTGCTGACTTGGACTTTGAAGACCTTGGCTGCGACTTCTTTGACGAGCTTAGAGCAGAAGAAGACGGGGTTTTTGGCAAATCTAGAGAGATATTGAGAGAGAGCTTCTTCTTGGCATGAGTTTAGGTGGTAGAAACGCAAGATTCGGAGCTTAGATGAGAGAGATATGCTTATTTGAACTTAGACTACTAATATGACACCTACTGTCACTTTTCAGGGTATATTAGAAGTTTTAAGATACTAGCAAGAAATCAAGAAGTTGGATTAGAAACTAGACTTCAAGCTATACATTTTACGTCTAAAAATTGATAGAAATGAGTTTAAAATGAGTGAGATATGGCTAGTTAAACCTAGCAAACTAAACTGGGATTTTGATGAAATTAGATAAATAGAAGGGTTTGCTTTAAGCTAGAACTTGAGTTTCAAGAAGAATTTGAAGCTCATTTTTTGTGTAAATATTATTTATACTATAAAGATTCTATGTCTAAAATCTCATATCAATTGAAACTTTGATTAGGGAGTAATGGCAAATTTGTTCTCAGGTATCTAGGGTTTTGACTTTTAAAAGTATCTGCCAAGGATTTGGTGATATCTAATGATCAACAATGAATTCATAGCTCAAAATTTATATGATGAAGATCAAAGATATAAGATATGTTTTTCCAAATTTTGAGCTTATTTGAATGGCTGGATCTTAAATTATGAATTTTCAAGTTTCTAATTTGGTTTTTACTTATATAATTACTTGCTAATATTTTGATGATATCTAGTGATCGGTAATGAAATCATGGTTGAGAATTTTTGTAAAGATGACTAAAGAAGTGAACTCTATGTTTCCAAAATTTGAACTTATATAAACGACTGGATTTTGATTTATAAATTTTCAAGCTTCTAGTTTGTTGATTTATTATACGCATGATTTTGTGACTATAAAAGAAAAATTTAAGAAAGTTTGTGCATATTGGATCCAACTTGATTGTAAAGAGGGACCTTGTGTCTACCTGAAGCAGACTTTTGCTACGACAATGCCATACCACTTCACCTACAATTGAACACCATTCAAGCATCAAAGAACCAAAAATTAGTTTGTTGGAGAAGTTTGATTGCACCAAATCTAAGTTTCAAGGATTCATTAATCAAGTACAATTGGCAATTAAACTTTAATCCCAAAGTTATTCAACCCAAGAGTCACAAGTCAGGTTTATTGGAATACTATTATGAAGCTCTACTTTATCATAGTTTTGTCAAGGATAATAACTGGATGAAATCAAATAAACAAGTGAGACCTCTCTCAAAGAAATAAATATAAAGAAGTGTATGTATTAAAAGAAATTGGAATGGCTAATGCCAAAAGACAAGAAAACTAGAGACTCTTGAACTAGATTGGAAATAAGAAAGGAGTTGACAAGAATGAAGAAAGCTTCACTCTTGTCTCTATTTATACTATCTACCTAAGAGCTAAGTGGCGACGTTCTATAGGACCTCCAACACGTGTCCAATTTACAAGACACGTGTCCAAGTTGCAAGACACGTGTCGAACTTGCAGGGCAAGTTTCCTATATGTTCGCCACGTATTTAGCTTGGTCTTCAAGCTACCAACATGTGCGACATGTGGCTAACTTATTGACCAAGTTTCTAATCCAAAGTCTACTATGGACACTTATAAAGTCAAAGCAGCGTCTATGAAGTTTCTAGGAAGTTTCTCTAAAGATATTATGAAATTAACCTGCTTTTACCTTCTTTTATCTAATTCTATCTGATCATATAGGTAACTATGTATATGTCCATGACATTACCCCCCCCTTTAAAGGACGAGTTCCACGAGGAGCGGTGATTACATGTGTAGAAAGTCTAAGATGCGGCGAATAGTATTTGCTACATATTCTGATCTTTGTTCTCTTCGAAGGTAATTGATGGGTCCTCTCAGCCATCGATAGTGTCCCATTCCAAGGCAAGAAGACCACCCTGTTATTTGATCATTGTTGTGACCTTCATAACTTCCTTCGAATATCACATCTGGAACACCGTCAGGAGTTGTTCCTATCTCCAATAAAATTACCAAACATCGAGAATCTCTTCCAAGGTCGTGATATCAAACACGTTGTATCTCGCCATCTATTCGAGGAAGAACATGTCATTCTTGAAGATCTTCATCTTGGTTGCGTCATCTTGAGGGTTGTGACAGTCGCAATGTCTCGTCCGGTAGGTCAGCAAATGAAGGCTCTTGAGTCAAATCCGCTGGCTCTTGATTCTCCATCTCCTTAGCGTCACAAAATACAAAGAAGCTACAAACAAGGATAGAAAGTTGAATGTTATCTTGCCTACATCTTGTTTCTTTTATAGGAAAAGTCTTCATCTTGGTTTCGATGGATGTTGTTGATGAAAGGTCTCCACCTTCCTCGCTGCATTCGCCAGATTTTTTGCTGGTTCCCATGTGCGCTTACTAATATCGTATCCGTGCTAGTGAACAAGATATTCCAACCTATTTCGGCGCCGCCTTGAATCTAAGACTTCTTCTATTTCAAATTCGTCATTATTGTTCACTTCTATAGGAGGAGGTGGCACTTGTCTTCTTCTTGGTATGTTCACTGTCTTATATGGTTCAAGAAGAGACACATGGAATACAGGGTGGATCTTCATAGACTCTAGTAGGCGTAATCGATATGCAACTGGATTAATTTGTTCAAAAATACAAAAAGGTCCAAGCTTACGATAGTCCAACTTGTCACAAGGTCGCGTAGTCTTGATATTGCCACGAAGTAGCTATACCTTGTCGCCTACTTTGAGTTGTGGTTGTTCCTTTCGATACGCATCAGTGTTTATCTTTTGTCGTTCTTGAGCTTCCTTTAATTGCGCCTTCATTGTTGTATGTAGTTCTGACAAATGATTTACCAAGTCTTCCGCCGCAGGATTGTCAACTTTCGAATAATCAAAAGTATCAAGTCGTGGATGGTAACCATAATTGGCAAAGAAAGGTGTTTGTTGTGTAGAAGAATGTATCGTATTATTATAAGCAAATTCTGCCAATGGCAAAAGAGCTATCCAATCATCTTATTGGTAGTTGATGATACACCTTAAATATTGCTCCAAGACTTGGTTCACGTGCTCTATTTGTCCATCAGTTTGAGGATGAAAAGCTAAAGATAATTTTATGTCCACTTTTAAGATCTTGAAAAGGATTCTCCAAAATCTTGACACAAATTGAGTTCCCCTATCCAATATAATATCCTTAGGTAATCCATGATAGCGGTAGATATTGTCAAGGAAAAGCTTAACTGTTTCTTTGCCTGTGATAGATTTTTTACATGGTATAAAATGTGCCATCTTAGTGAAACGATCTACTATCACGAATATAGAGTCATAAGAACCTGAGTTTGGAAGATCTGTGATAAAATCCATAGACACAGAAGACTATGGTTGTTCTGGAATGGGTAATGGCTGAAGAAGTCCGTAGGGTCGGTGGCGAGGAGTTTTTGATCTTGAACAAACATCACATGTTTTTACAAAATCTTTGACTTCCTTCCACATTTGAGGCCACCAAAAATCTCTAGATATCAATTCTAGAGTCATATTGTACCCAAAATGTCCTGCTGCCGGGAAGTCATGACGAGCTTGAAGAACACGTAATCGTGCTTGACCTTCTGGAACATATAAGTGCCCTTCGAAATAGAGTAGATTTTTCTTGAACTCAAACTTCGAAATATCATAAGACTTAGAAGTATTATTCTTAATTTCATGAATAAGAGGATCTGAGGACATACTTAACTAGACTTGCTTGAGAAAAGTTGAATCAACAGTTAATGTTGATTTTGTTGCCCGAAGATGAAATTCCTCCGGCTTCAAGAGAGTCGTTCTTTGCTGATCAAAAGCTGCATCTCCTTCTTTTGGTGCAAGATAAGAACATCTAGAAAGTGCATCGGACAGACCTTGTTGTTTTCCTAGCCGATATGTAATAATGAACTTGAATCTTGATAGAGACATGCTCCAACGAGCCTGACGACGATTCAACACGCATGTTGACATGAAATACTCAAGGTTCTTGTGATCCGTATACACGATGACCGGACTAGAAGTGCCTTCTAGATAATGACGCCATTCTCGAAAAGAATCCACAATTGCGAGAAGTTCTTTATCGTGGATTTCGTAGTTGATCTCT
>JAWRVF010000525.1:177984-248523 GCA_036785485.1 Physcomitrellopsis africana
GCTAATCTTGATGCTCCTTGTGGTAGTAAACTGAGTTGATGCATTGCAAGCATTAGTTCTCTCATTTGCTCTTGTATTTGTGCCATTGCACTCTTCATTTCCGCAAGCTCTGCCATGATAATATAATAGAAAGGAAGATGTCTACTCTTACTTCAAGAAATATGGAACACACACTCAAAAGAAAAAAAATTCTAAAAACAATATCAGTTTAGAAGTGGGTACTCAACAACTTCTAATATGCTTATGTCTTATCAAGAAAAAGGGGTAATCTACTCTTAATCAAGAAAAGACAAAGCTCTGATATTGTATGTGTACTCTTGTCAATCTGTCAAGGACAATAACTGGATGAAGTCAAATAAGCAAGTGAGACCTCTCTCAAACAAATAAATTTAAAGAAGTATATATATTAAAAAGAAACTGGAATGGTTAATGCCAAAAGACAAGAAAACTAGAGACCCTTGAACTAGACTGGAAACAAGAAAGGAGTTGACAAGAGTGAAGAAGGCTTCACTCTTGTCTCTATTTATACTATCTACCTAAGAGCTAAGTGGCGACGTTCTATAGGACCTCCAACACGTATCCAATTTACAAGACACGTGTCCAAATTGTAAGACACGTGTCAAACTTGCAGGGCAAGTTTCTTATATGTTCGCCACGTATTTAGCTTGGTCTTCAAGCTACCAACATGTGCGACATGTGGCTAACTTATTCACCAAGTTTCTAATCCGAAAGTCTACTATGGACACTTATAAAGTCAAAGCAGCGTCTATGAAGTTTCTAGGAAGTTTCTCTAAAGATATTATGAAATTAACCTGCTTTTACCTTCTTTTATCTAATTCTATCTGATCATATAGGTAACTATGTATATGTCCGTGACAAGTTTTCATGCTTTTTTGAATGATGCAATCCAATATTGGATAATTTGGAGGCATTCGTAGCAAAGTTTTAATCTATGTATGGAAAATATAATGCAATTAGTGTTGCAATCAACAAGATCCGCATCTTGTAACAAGGCAATCGATCACTAATATCATATGCTTCACAATTTCTACAATTAGCAATTGACACCAAGAGAGATGATGTTGCATTTATTAGCCAATTTTTCTGTGGATTACAATATGAGATAAAAAAATTGATGTTCATCTTTTCCAATCCTCAAACATTGAGTCAAGCAATTGATTTTGCTATAAAGTATAACAATTAGCTTTTTGAATTTTGATCTGAAAGTTGCACAAGAAAACTTCAATATTACTATAATACAATGGCAACAACAACGTCTTCTCAATATGTACATTCAGAAGTAAAAGACAGGAAATTGATACAATACATTTTAAATCTCTTTCTGAATAAGAAAAGACTTGTTGTCATCAAAAAGGATTGTATTTATATTGTAGAGAACCTAAGCACATTGCTTAGTATTGTCCAAAGAAATAATGCAGCCACAAAATAAAAAGTATGGCTGTCAAAAAAAATAATTTTTTGGAAAACGAGTTTGTCCAGCTACAATTGGGACCGTATAGCTCAAATCTTGTACAACTCCAAATAAAGGTCATATTCTTTCCTCAGAACCATCTCTTTATTTTATAATAGATGTCTATTTGGAAGCTAAAAATCACAAAGCCTCTGCCTTACTAGATTCAAGAGCCTCAAGGTATTTTTTAGATAAAGAATTTGTTAAAAATCATAGAATATCTTCAATATAAAAAATTAAATCTGTATATGTAGAATTCATAGATGGTCGCTTGTTATCTTTTGGAGATATTATTCATGAAATTCTTCTCATAAATGTAACAATAAATGGTCATAATAGTTGTGTAGTCTTTAATATAATTAAATCTTCCTCTAATCCAATCATTTTAGGTTTATCATAGCTAGAAAAGTATAATCCTCAAATGGATTGGATTTCTCATAGATTCTATTTTTCTCAAAGCATTAATAAAAGTCTCATAAATCAAGTATCAAATCATAAGCCCAATATAATAAAATTCGTATTTATAGGTACAAAAGCTTTTATAAATGAAGCAAAAGAAGAATCATCTTTTGTTATATATGCTACATCCATTTTTGATGGTGGAAGGACTTCAAGTGGCATTCCAAGCTAATATCAAGATTATCAAGATATTTTTGAGAAGAAGAATGCAGACATTCTTCTAGAGCATTGTCCATATGATTGCTAAATTGATCTCAAAGAAGAAACTCAGCCTCTATTTGGACCGATCTATAGTCTAGCCTAGAATAAATTAGCTGAACTCAAAAAATATATTGATGAGAACTTGGCCAAGAAATTTATATGCCATTCAAAATCCCAAGCAAGAGCTCCTATCTTCTTTGTAAAAAAGAAAGATGGATCACTATAGATGTGTGTAGATTATCGAGGACTCAATAAGATCACCATCAAGAATAGATATCCTCTGTCTCTGATATTTAGACTTCTTGATTAATTGAATCAAGCTAAGATCTATATAAAAATAGATCTAAGAGGAGCATATAACTTAGTATACATCAAAAAAGATAATGAATGGAAGATTACATTTTGAATAAGGTATGGGCATTTTGAATATAATGTCATGTCTTTTGGACTTACAAATGCACCAACTGCTTTTCAACATCTTATGAATGATATATTTCATGAGTTTCTTAATGATTTTGTTGTCTATTATTTGGATGACATTTTAATCTACTCTAAGAATATAGAAGAACATGAACTTCTTATTTGTTGTATATTACAAAAGCTTAGAGATATAGGATTATATGTCAAGATGGAAAAGTGTGTATTTTATACTAGTCAAGTTGACTTCTTAGGATATATCATTTCAAATGATAGTCTCAAAATAGATCCAAAGAAAGTCCAGACAATCATGGATTGGAAGATACTAAAAACAATATGAAATGTGCAATGCTTTTTGGGATTTGCCAATTACTATAAAATCTTTATCAAGAACTTTTTGCAAATTACAGCTTTACTTACACACTTAACTTCTAAGGACAAACTCAAGTGGAATAAAGAAGCAAAAGTATCATTTGAAGCTTTGAAGATAGCTTTTACTTCTATACTAATCTTGTATTGTATCGACTTTTCTAAGACATTTTTTATGGAAATAGATGCATTAGACTTTGCTTTGGAAGTACTATTGTTACAAATAGGAGCACATGATAAACTCCACCCAGTAGCTTTTTATTCCAAAAAAATTTCAACAGCAGAAATCAACTACAAAATCTATGATAAAGAATTTCTTGTAATTGTGGATTCTTTTCAAGAATAGCATCACTATCTGGAATGTGCTTGTAGTCTACTTATTGTGTATACGGTGTCGTATGACGTGGTCTTCTATCTGGGAATATACTAGATACTTGGCTGTAGAGAGTTTATTTGAAATTTGATGGCAAAAATCCAACAAGTGATTTGTCCTTCATAAAAAAGACAAATAATATAAAAATCTTACAAAAGAGAAGTTATATATATAAATCCTCTTGTATTCAAGTAAGTTTGTACAAAAAGGGTTCAAATTTCCACAAAAATCCTTCAAAACTTTATTAATCCGCAAAGACTTATTTCTTATTGAACTTTAGGATTCAATAACTCTTGATCCAACCATTCAATTTCTATAAAATATACTTCAAGCTGTAGATAATTCTCTCAAGTTTCACTATAAGAAAGAATCAACTACAAATTTATTTTCAATTGTCCAATATCTCAAAACCCCTAGTAGGTACTTAAAACCCTAGCTCAAAGACACCTGAGCACTAATTTCCTTATATCTCACAAATCAAAAATCCTAATGCCACAAAAGTTTTGCACATTATCTTGTGACATAAATATATACATTTTTTAAAATTTTGAGCCAAAAATCTTTTAAATTACCTAAAATATAGCTCAAAATGTAACCACTATGTAAGCAGGTCACTTACTACCGTTAAGTTTGTAAGCATTGACTTCAACTCCCAATATCTCCTTCATCCTAGCTTGGATTTTATCAAGTTACACATAAAAAGTGTAGCCAAAAAAGTGCTTTCTTCAATCCTAGTCGCCGATCCTTGATTTCTCTCTGCATGCACGAGTTATACCCAAAAGAGTGATAGTAGGTCCAAAATTGACACCTTAACTTTGAGCACCTTTAACTTTTTCATAAAAAGTGCAAATCACACAAAATTTGCACCTAAATCAGTTCCAAAAACCTAAACCTTATGATCCTAGCCTTTGATTTTTAACTCCTTTCGAAAAACAAACCCTAATCCCTAATAAACCCTCGGGCTGCCTCCTTGAAATCCATTGGACATGATTTTTGGCCAATTAGAATAGAGATTTCTATCATCCACCTCTATTCATCCATATGGATGGCCAAACTATCCTTTTTACACTAAAAACCCTTTTCTAACCCTTCTTTTTATAAGATTTACATACTTTGTGCTTTAAGCACCAAATAAAAGAAATAAACTAAGATTTTAAGGGTCACCAATGTCTAACAAAGCTGATTTAAGATATACAAAAGTTACTATCAATATAAAATCAACCTCAAAATCACTATCAAAAGAAGAAACAAGGTTGTATAAACCTCAATAATAATCTTTTTAATAGATTCCTTCTAAACTAGCAACCTAAATCCATCTTATAATCAATAAAAGTCCATTAATATGGCTCTCATTTAGCTATGTAATAAATTATATATTAAATATACATGTATAATTTTTCACATAGTAGCTGAATCACAATACGACAATGGATTACAAGAATCTTGAGTATTTTATGTCAGTACATGTGTTGAATTGTCATCACCTTTATTAGAGCATGTCAAGATTTGAGTTTATTATCAGCTATCGGCCAAGAAAACAATAAGGTTTGTCCGATGCCTTTTCTAGACGTTCTTATCTTATACCAAAAGAAGGAGATTTGGCTTTTGATCAACAAAGAACAATCCTCTTGAAGCCAAAGTAATTTCATCTTTGAGTAATGAAATCAACATTGACAGTTGATTCAACTTTTGTCAAGCAAATCCAATCAAGTATGTCTTCAAATCTTCTTATCCATGAGATTAAGAATAATTCATCTAAGTCTAATGATACTTCCAAGTTTGAATTCAAGAATAATCAACTCTATTTCAAAGGCCACTTATATATTTCAAAAGGCACAACATAACTACATGCTTTAGAAGCTTGTCACAACCTCTCTGCAATAGAATATTTTGAATATAATAAGACTTTGGAGCTAATATCAAGAGATTTTTGGTGGCCTTAGATGTAGAAGGCTGTTAAAGAATTCGTATAGTCATGTGATATTTGGTCAAGATAAAAAATTCCTCGTCATCGATCTTACAAATTTCTCCAACTATTACTTGTACCAAAACAACCTTGGTCTTTTATTTCTATAGATTTTATCATAGATCTTTCAAAGTCAAATTCATATGATTTTATAATTGTGATTGTAGATTGTTTTACCAAGATGGTATATTTTGTACTATGTACAAAATCTATTACAGGTGAAAAAATAGCTAAACTCTTCTTTGATAATATCTATTACTATCATAGATTACCAAGAGATATTATATCAGATAGAGGAACACAATTTGTATCAAGATTTTGGAAGATCCTTTTCAAAATATTGAAGGTGGATATAAAACTATCTTCAACTTTCTATCCTCAAATTAATGGATAAATAGAACAAGTAAATCAAATTTTAAAGCAATATTTGAGATGTACTACCAATTATCATCAAGATGATTGCTCAACTCTTTTGCCATTAGCAAAGTTTGCTTATAATAATTTGGTACATTTGTCTATTCAATAAACTCCATTCTTTACAAATTATGGTTATCATCTATGATTTAATGCTTTTGACTTTTCAAAAGCTGATAATCTTGCGGCAAAAGATTTGGCAAATCAGTTGTTAGAGCTACATACAACAATGAAGGCACAATTAAAGAAAGCTCAAGAACAACAAAAAATTAATATAAATATCTATTGCAAAGAACAATCTCGATTCTACATGGACAATAAAATATGATTACTTTGTCGTAATATCAAGACTATTTGTCTTTGCGACAAGCTAGATTATCGTAGGCTTTGACCTTTTTCAATTTGTGAACAAATCAATTGAGCTGCTTATCAATTATGTATATCAAAATCTACAAAGATCCATCCTATATTCCACGTGTCATTACTTAAGCCATATAAGATAATGGATATACAAGGAAGAAGATAAATACCACTACCTTCTATAGAAGTGGACAATAATGAAGAATTCAAGGTAAAAGAGATTTTAGATTCAAAGCGGCACTAAAATCAATTAGAATATCTTGTACATTGGCACAGGTATGATATTAGTGAATGCACATAGGAGCCATCTAAGAATCTAGCAAATGCATCAGCAAAAGTCAATGTGTTTCATCGATGACATCCATCAAAATCAAGATAAAGAATTAAAAAAATCTTTGCTATAAAGCAAAACAAGTTCTATAGAGGTTTCACTCTATCTTGTATCATTGTTTGTTATTTTTTTAAACTTATTTGTACTAAAGAGATGAAGGATCAACAACTAGCAAATTAAACTTAAGAACTATTGTTTGCTGACTTATTACAAGAGACATTACAACTATCTCAACCTTCAAGATGATGGAATAAAGATGAAGACCCTCAAGAATGACATGTTTTTCTTCAAATTGATAGCAAAAAATAACGTGTTTGATATCATAACCTTAGAAGAGACTCTTAATGTTTGATGATACTTTTAGAGGTAGAAACTATTCCTAATCGTATTCCAAATATTTTCTTTGAAGGAAGTTATGAAGGCCTCAATAATGATCAAATAACAAAATGGTCCTCTTGCCCTTGTATGGGATACTATTGATGGCTAAAAAGACCTATCAACTACCTTTAAAGGAAACAAAGATCAAAGTATGTAGCAAGCATAATTCGACATATCTTGGACTTCCTCAATATATAATCACCGCTCTTTGTGGAACTCGTTCCTAAAAGGAGAGATAATATCACCGACATAAGATTTATTTCAATAACTATCTAATTAATATAGATTGATAGAAGTAGATAAAATAAACTAATTTGATAATATCTTATAGAAAAGCTTCTTAGAAGCTTCATAAATGTGGAATCAGTTTTATACATATTTATAAGTGATTGATAGATTAAAAATTTAGTCAAGAAGCTAGCCATCTGGCGTACATGTTAATAGCTTATAGAATAAGCTAACCATCTGTCACACATGTTGGTAGCTTGTGGAATAAGCTAAGTAGGTGGCGTATATGTAGGAAACTTGTCTTATAAGTTTGACATGTATCTTGCATATAGATTATTGCCATGTAGTTCTTAAATAAATAATATATATAGAGATAAGAATAAATCTTCCTTCACTCTTGTCAACTCTTTTTTTGTTTCTAGTCTAATTCAAGAATCTCATGTATTTTCTAATCTTTGGCAATAGCCATTCTAGTTTCTTCTTGAATATACATACTTCTTTATTTCTATCTTGTTATTTTCTTTTGACATATTTTTTACTAATTTATGCATCTATTTTAGTTTGTGTCCCTGATAGTAGGAGTATGTTGGATTGAGTGTTGTCTTGTGGAAGTCCATAAATATTGATCTTGTTGATATTGAAATAATCGGTTATTATATTTTACGATTTGGCTAATGGCTTCATTGAGCAATTGTGGATCTGGAAGCGATAATAATAAATCCTTCACATCATCTCTTAATCTCCAATAAAATTGACTCATTAGGGCTTCTTCATTCCAATTGATGTCACACACTAATTGTCTAAAATCAGATGTATAAACTCATGCAGAGTGCGCCCCTTAATATAATGCTTGGATCTTAGCTATTGCCCACTAAGCCTTATCATGTTCTTTAAATGCTTCCGCAAATGCTTCTATGAAAACTTCAAAGTTATTCAAAATTGATGATCTTTTTTCAAACAAGGGAGCAAAGCACGATAGTCCTTGTTCCATAAGCAAGGTGCCAATCAATCCAATCCATGATTCTTCTGTTGAATAAGTATTAGATTGTAGAACTGTTATCAATCAAATTTGATTGATAAACCTTTAAAACTTTGAATGCATACCATCATATTTTTCCAAAAGACTAACTCGAGGCTTCTTACATTGTTGAACAAGTGGATTTTTTTGGCATAGCATAGGTAGTACTGTATCTTCAAGTGTAGAAGTTGGCGGTGGATGTAGTCTATATTGTGATACTCCAATTATTGCATTATTATAAAGTTTTGCAACAACCCCTTCAATCTCCATAGTCCTAGTAGATAAAGTAGTAAAAGCACTTGTAATTGCATTTAGCTTAGACTCAAAAGATTCAGTCATACTAATATCTTGATCTCTAACTATTCTAAGAGAATGAAAAAATGAATCTATAAAAAAGAAATATCAGTTTAGAGGAGGGTAATGTGCAACCTCTAAAATACTTTAAGACCTTCAAAGAGAGGGGTGATCCACTCTCTCACAAAAGAGACAAAGCTCTAATATTGTAATGAAAAAAATATTAGTTTAGAGGAAGATAATCCACAATCTCTAAAATGCTGGTATGTCTTTGAGTAGACGAATAATCCACTCTTTAACAAGAAAGGATGCAACTTTGATATTGAAAATGTGGTTAATCTCAAAAAATTGTCAAAGACACAAGAATACAGAATTAGAGACTTGAAACCAGGACAAGGTTTCCAAAAGAAACCAACAACTTGAATTAAACAGAAGAATATACAAATAATATTAAAAAAGGTGAATTAAAATTTCAAGAGATGCATTGTCGATGCTAAAGAATTTTTCAGCCTTGACCCCTATATATAATCATGGCTAGGACACTTTTTGAGTGACTTCCATCAAACTAAGAAGCTTCTTGAGCATTTTCTACCAATTAGAAAGCTTCTTGAGTTCCTTCCATTAATTGGAAAGCTACTTGAACTCCTTCCATTAATTGGAAAGCTTCTTGAGCTCCTTCTACTAACTAAAAAACTTCTCAATCGAATTTCACCAATTAGAAAGCTTCTAAAATATTCTAGAAGGTTTTGTGAACCTCCGAAGTGTATGTCCCTAACAGAATCAAGATTAAGATCATTCTTAATTTTGTCAATACTTATTTTGTGTTTTGGTCTTAGTTCAAGACTCTTTAGTTTTTTTATGATTAGCAATAGCTATTGTAATTTCTTCTTATCTTATATCTATTTTTTTTTGTCATTTTTTTTTTTTTTTTTTTTTTTGATTATAAGAGAATATATTGTTTTTTCAAAGTTTTATTGTAATTCATATTTTTAATAAATATATGCTAATATTCTTTAAAAATGATTTTAATTAGTTTTTATGGAAATTATTAATTTTAATCAAACAATTTTTTGACTTCTTAAATATATTCTAAAGAACGTCTTGGTAATCTAAGAAACTATATATTAAATAAAAATATAAATCAACTACTATTATCATCATTAAATCTTAGTTTTGTTAAAGCTTTTGATAAGGTTTTATGGTTCTTATTTTAAACAATGAAAAAATTCAAATTTTACTTTGAATTCATCAAAATGATTCAATCATTATCTAAAAGAGTAAAAATAATTATTTATATAAATAAAAATTTAATCAATAAAATTCTTTTATTTAAAAGAATAAAATAAAAGTATCTTCTTGTATTATATTTTTTTTAATATAAGAAAATAATCAATATAAGCATGTAAGAAAAAATATAAGAAGAATATATAAAAAAAAAATAATAATTAAGTAGTGAAGACTAATAAATCCTTAACTAATATGCTGATAACTCCATCTTTACTATGATGGTAAATTTTCATCCCTCAATCTAAGTTATAAGATGGCCTCACTTAAGAATTTCTTATAATTGGTGGTATGAAGTAAAAGAAGAAAATAGCAAGTACAACAAGAATTACAACCACAAAACAAGGGAAGTAAGGATATCAAGCAAGTACACAATTCAAAACTACATCACAATTTGTTCACTATATTTTTATTTAATAAAAAATAAAAGTAAAAAATAAAAATTATACTTTTACTTAGATAATTTTTTTATCTTTCCAATGGTATAAAAAATATGCAAATCCGAGTTACTATGAATAAGTTATGATAATCCAAAGATAAAAAATAAATAATAGAAAATTTAAGTGGAAATTTTTTATCTTAAAGATAATTTGCTTAAGAGATCATGAGTTTGAACCTCACCAAGGCTCACAAGTAGTGCATATGGGTGTTCTAAAGAAGCCACGAGGCCTTAGTCTTATCCTCCTACCTACATCTAAGGTGCCACAACCCATATGGGACTTGTGCACCTCCCTTCCTATAAGGACTACACTAGCTGCTAGTCCTCCAATTTTCTACTAATAAAATTCATTTTTTTGTAATTCTGACTTCACCATAGTGTTCAAAAATACCCAATTAGCCTAAGAACCTTAGGTGGCCTTCAATCTTACTCTAATTCTTCATAATGGCTCCCAAGGTGGTAAAACTCATTTTTATCAAAGTCTTCAAAATTGTTTTAAAAATTCCTAAAAATTTCTAAATAAATTCTAAATAAATTCTAAAAATTCCTATAATATTTCTAAAATAATATTATCAATTTAAGGCTATTTTATTCTATCTTAGTGATTTTTTATAATAATAAGATCAATTTAAATCTACTAAAAATCCTATTTTCTATATAACTAATTAAAAAGATGTGAGATTTCTTTCTCATGCTTCTTCTACCTACTAAGTAACATTTATATATTTTTAATAAGTGGTACATAAAGATAGAAGGCCAATATAGACACTGGTTCTAATAAGTAAATATTAATTCTTATAATTAAAAAAAATACTAAACCAACAAAGATAATTGCTTATAAGATTTACTAGGATCCTATTTCTTTCTCACTAATACTATTCTCCTTCATTTAGAATCATCTAAACACATCTTTTCTTTACAATTGTAGTTTTGGCATTCTAAATATATTCTTTTATCCTAAAACAACTAATGAATCAATTTGATGACTCACACATGGCAACCATCTGGGATGACTTGTAAAGGATAAGAATCCAAAATTTTACCTCTAACAATGTTATTGAATAAATAGAAGAATTATCTACACAAGTTTTAATGACTATTTAAGAGAAGAATAAGTGAGTTGCTACTAAAATGAAAGAACTAAAGTATATTTGTTCTATAGAATCAAAGAAGGACAAAAAAAAAATTAAATCAAATATAATAATTAATAATTATAAAAAAGAAGAAATTAAAGCTAAAAATAAAAAAATAAAAAATAATAGATAATATTTTCAAATTCCTTTTCAACATGAAAAGATTTTGATATTAGCTTTCTAAGGCCTATATATCCATTAGGTATTGAGATTGGTCTTTTCTTATACTAACACTAGCTCATTGGAATAGTTCATTTTTCCAACCGGATGCTTTAGTAACAACCTCTCTTATGACCAATACTACAACTTTTCTTGGATATTTATCAGATATAAAATCATAAGTTTTAACATCTTAAATTTATTTTTTTATTTTTTTGGTATATGCTCCAAATCACACTCTATATTTTTTACATGTATTCTCAAAAGTTCTAGTTGAAAATTCTTCTCCGTTCAATATTTACAACAAAATTGAATTGTTTAGAAAGACTTCTTTAATTTTATAAGGATCCAACCATAAGGTATCAAATTTTCTTGGAAAATCTAATCTCCTATCATCTTGTAAAAGGACCAATATGCCAATCTCTTCTTTTAGGATGGTGTTTATAAATGAGAAAGGAAAATGATTCTTTTAGATATACTTATTAAGCTTCCTATAATCTATGCATACTCAAAGTTTTTCATTTTTCTTCTTAACTAATACCATTGATAAGATCTAACCTGTAATCTCTATGGATTGAAAAAATCTAGCTTGGAAGAATTTTTCTAATTTGGCTTTGACAAGTAATTGTAAGTTAGGATTCATTCTTCTTTCCTTTTGTCTCACGGGGAATTGAATTAGAAAGAAGTGGAATATAATGTTGGACTACTTCCAAAGGTATGCTCTTGAGGTCTTTGTAAGACTAAGCAAATACATCCCTATATTCCTTAATTAATGACTTATAATTTAATAATTCATCCTCTATCAATTAAACTCCAACTTTGATTAATTTTATATCTTCATTCTCTAAAGAAATATCCATCAACTTGTAATCAAGGTCATATACACGAGATTGCTCTGTGGATCCTCTATACTAATCATTTGGTATTTGTGGATAGTTGATCATATCATTTTCAACTATAAGACCATTGGAAGTTTGTTTAAATTATAAAAGTAGAGTAAGGTTCTTTCTTTTATTAATTTAACTAAATTATGAACTTGACTACCATCAAAGTTCACTCCAAAGGCATCTTCATATTTAATTTCATCTACTAGGATTGTTAAATCTACTTCTTCTTTATAATTTTGCCAAGTGGCAAAATCATCTATGAAATTAATATTTACAACCTCATCCCTACTTGAAATAAGATGATTTTTCAACCACTGAGTGGATTCTCCATCATCTTCTCAATCATATAGTCTAAGGTCTGGACATCCTATTGGAGTTGATTGGACCATATTTGAATGAATCCCCTGACTTGTTACTAAATCAATAAATCTAACCTTCTTTTTGAATTCTTTTTGTGGTTGAGGATTCAAAATTTCATCTTCTGAAGAATGAAATGAGGTTTTGATTGAAGACAATCCTTGAGATTGAATAAAGATTTTAGTTAAGTTTTCTAGTAGTTCATAGATGATATAAGGCTTCTTACCTCTTCAATTAATTTTAGCATAAGCTATCCTTAACTAAGATCTACTTAGAAGTAATAGATATGAATTTTTGTTAAGATACATATGAATCAAATGAAAAATAAAAGAATATTCTTCACCTCCAGTCATCATCTTATAACCACTAATTTGTCTCAAAGGTGTGTCTTATCTTTGATTAGTGTGAGTCATCAAATTGATTCTCTAGTTGTTTTAGAACAAAAAAATGTATTTAAGTGCCAAAATTATAATTATTAGATGAAGATGTATTTAGAAGATGCTAAATAAAAGAAAATAATAATAGTGAAGAGAAAATAGAATCTTAGTAAGTCTTGGAGGCAATTATCTTAATTGGTTTAATATTTTCTCTTAATTGTAAGAATTAGTATTTAGTTATGGAGACCAATGTCTATATTGGCCTTCTATCTTCATGTATCACTTATTAAATATATATATATAAATGTTATTTAGTAAGTAGAAGAAGCATGAGAAAGAAAGCTCATATCTTTTTAATTATTTAGATAGAAAATAGGATTTTTAATAGATTTAAATTGATTTTATTATTATAAAAAATCACCAAGGTAGAATAAAATAGTTTTGAATTGATATTATTACTTTAAAAATATTAAAAGAATTTTTATAATTTATTTAGAATTCATTTAGAATTTTTAGAAGAATTTTTAAGACTTTGGTAAAAATAAATTTTACCACCTTGGGACCCATTATGAAGAAATGGAGTAAGATTTGATGGCCATTCAAGGTTCCTAGGCTAATAGGGTGTTTTTAAACACCATGGTGAAGTCAAAAATGCAAAAATATTAGTTCTACTAGTAGAAAATAGAAGGACTAGCAGCTAGTATAGTCCTTGCAGGAATGGAGGTGCACAAGTTCCATATAGGTTGTGGCACCTTGGATGTAGGTAGGAGGATAAGACTAAGGCCTTGTGGCCTCTCTAGGACACCCTTATATATTACTTGTGAGCCTTGGTGAGGTTCGAATTCTTTCTCATACTTCTTCTACTTACTAAATAACATTTATATATATTTAATAAGTGGTATATGAAGATAGAAGGCCAATGTAGACATTGGTCTCTATAACTAAATACTAATTCTTACAATTAAGAGAAAATACTAAACCAACTAAGATAATTGCCTCCAAGACTTACTAGGCTTAAGCAAGTTACCCTTGAGGTAAAAATTATTCATTTAATTTTTTAATTTTTTACCTTTTTATCTTTCAACTATCATAACTTACTCATAATAACTTGGATTTATATTTTTTTTATATCATTAGAAAGATAAAATGATTATCTACTTAGAAATATAATTTTTACTTTTTATTAGATGAAAATACAGTAAATAGACTGTGACTAGTTTTATAGTGTGCAATTACTCAATTGCACATATTTCACTTGTATTGTGTTATTCTTCTCCTTCATTGTTGTTTATTGCTCCTTATACTTCACACCAAAATTTATAAGCAACTCTTAATTGAGGCCACCTTATACTTTGAGTTGAGGAGTGAATTTAATCCTCACAATTAGCCATATTAATCACAAATGGAGAGGGACCACTAGTATTAAGTCTTAATTTCTCTATAGTTCTCATTGGCATAATATTCAAACTACTACTCCCATCTACAATAGTATAAGGTATGATTTTATCTACTATAGATACTTCTAGCTCAATTGCCTTTACATTTTGTGCTACTTGAATTGTTCTAATATGAATTAGAATTTTGTTTTAGATCATTGCCGTCTTTTAATGAAAATGCTTATTTTAAAGCTCCTTCTTATTAGAGGAAAAATCTCTAATAATTGAGCAATTATAATATCTATCTTAATTTTTTTTAAATCCTCCTATAAATCATATTATTTAACATGATCCTTATCTTTAAGCTGAATTGAAGGATTAAATTCAAGGTCAGAAATTTGAGGTCCTTCCTATTCTTCTTTAGAAGAAAATTCTTGTGACTTAATATTTTCCTTCAAGGTCCCTAACAATCTATTTGAGCTGGATTCAAGGACTTAAGATAATTTCTTAAAATCTCTAACATTAACCATTGTCTCTTTTGTGGCTTTGTTTAAATTTAAAAAATAAGAAAAATCTTTTGAAATATTCTTTTTATCAATTGAAATAGAAGGGAGAGGACTAGAGTACCTAGACCTTATTATAACTACTAAGGTTGGCATCATAGGTGGTATTTGTACCTTAGATTGGAGTAATTCATATGGTCATAAAATAGATTTGGAGATTTTAAAATATTGTCAAAATTTTGATTTCTTACCTCCTTCAAATGATCTTGAGCTTGGTGATGATAATTCTCTTATAAAAAATTTAAAAGAACTACCTTATCAATTTTTTTATATACGCTTGTAGGATGGTTTCTTCTACAATTCCTACAAACAATTCTATTTTCTATCCAACAACTCTAAATGGATGTCTTTTGCTACAAAGATGATGTATTTTGTATCTTGATCTTGGTTGATTTTTAAAGCCTTGATTATAATAATGATGGCTTTGTAGATGAGAACTAGATCCTATATTAACTTGGCTTCTATGAGAGGGAATATAAGATAATTGCCATACAAGATTATGTAGATAATTTTGTGGATCTGAATAAAATTAGCTAATGTGCCTTAATTGATTACATTGAGTACACCACAACCTTGAAGTATGCATACCAGATTCTATGGAAGATGGGACTTAGTTTGGATTTTGGCCCTTGATTAACAAGGTCATTTATTCTTGCATGGTTTTATCTGTTGTACTAGCTTGCTTTGGAATCCTCTTTGGCTTTAAAAGACTTCATTTTTGAATTCTTCCTTCCACTAATTTCTATCCTCTAAATTAGTCAATTTTAAGAGGCTAAGTGGTAATCTAACCTCTAATGGTATAGAATAATGGTTTATAGGTTGGAATTGATTTTCTATAATTTTATAAGATTTTTATTGAATCATTAAATTAATTTATTAGTTATTTTAGGATAATAGAATGTATTTAGAGTGCCAAAATTATAATTTTAAAATAAAGATGTATTTAGATGATGCTAAATGAAAGAGAATAATATTAGTGAGAAAGAAATAGGATCTTAATAAGTCTTGGAGGTAATTATCTTAATTGATTTAGTATTTTTCTTAATTATAAGAATTGATATTTAGTTATGGAGACCAATGTCTATATTGACCTTCTATCTTTATATTCCACTTATTAAAAATATATAAATGTTACTTAGTAGGTAGAAGAAGCATGAGAAAGAAATCTCATGTCTTTTTAGTTAGTTATGTAGAAAATAGGATTTTTAGTAGATTTAAATTGATTTTGTTATTATAAAAAATCACCAAGGTAGAATAAAATAGTTTTAAATTGATATTGTTACTTTAAAATTATTATAGGAATTTTTAGAATTTATTTAGAATTCATTTAGAATTTTTAGAAGAATTTTTAAGACTTTGGTAAAAATAAATTTTACCACCTTGGGAGCTATTATGAAGAATTGGAGTAAGATTTGAAGGCCATACGAGGTTTATAGGCTAGTTGGATATTTTTGAATACCATGGTGAAGTCAAAATTGCAAAATAAGGAGTTTTACTAGTAGAAAATAGGAGGACCAGTTGCTAGTATAGTCCTTGTAGGAAGGAAGCTGCTCAAGTCCCATATGGATTGTAGCACCTTGGATGTAGGTAGGAGGATAAGACTAAGGCCTTGTGGCCCCTCTAAGGGACCCACATACACTACTTGTGAGCCTAAGTGAGGTTCGAACTCTTGATCTCTTAAGCGAGTTATCCTTGAGGTAAAAATTACTCATTTAACTTTTTAATTTTTTACCTCTTATCTTTGAACTATCATAACTTATTCATGGTAACTTGGATTTATATATTTTTTACATCATTGGAAAGATAAAAAAATTACCTGCTTAAAAATATTATTTTTACTTTTATTTTGATTTATTACTTGGTAAAAATCCAATGAACAAATTGTGACTAGTTTTTTAAAGTATAATTGCTTAATTACACATATTTCACTTGTTTTGTATTTGTTTTTCTTTTGTTCTTGCTTTTTGCTTTCTTCACTTCATACGACCAATTACAAGCAATTCTTAATTGAGACCATTGTGTAATTTGGGGTGAATCTTTCTCACGGACAACACTCTTAACTAATTCAAATCACCAAATATATTTATCAATCTCCTCCCATTTTTCTTGTCTCAAAGAAAAAAAGGCTGTGAAGGCATTACTTTGTCCTATTTCTAGTCTAAACTTCTCTAAGAATGCTCTCATGAGCATGTCCTAATTTTTAAAGATTTGGAGGGAATGGTTTCTATACCTTTCATAAGCTCTATCTTTTAATGTGGTTAAAAACCACACAAGATAATATCCAAGATTGGTTATCAAACATGTTATGAAAAGTTCCATGAATCTTTCTACATGTATTGTTGAGTTGCCATCTCTAATTCCTTTAAAGATTGAAAGATTGTGTGGTATGGAAGCTGCTTGCAATTGCTCTGGAATTACAATTGACAAACCTCTTTGCTAGACCAAAAAATTTATGGATATAGAATTGAGAAAGGCTTCCTTGTCACAATCCATTGAAAGAGAACTAGATCTTGACTCTTTTCTTTCTTGATTTATTTCTATAACAAGATTAAAGGATTTTAAATCGACTCTATCTTCTTATACTACTTGGTTAGGATTTAATTTCAATAGATTGAATACAAATATGTCTTGCGACGTTGTATGTATGTCTTGGTTGTCCAACCGTTGAATCTCAATTCTTTTAAATTTTGCAGTAGAATTTTTTTAAAAAAAATTTAGATTTTTTATAAGTAGAATTAGTTTAGGTTGTCTAAATCTAATAGAATGATATATCTAGCACAACTATAGACATAATGTTCACCTAGACTCATAATTTTAATATATCAATCCTTAAAAAAATTAATTTAAAAAGTATTTTTGCCATCTACCGACAATCCACTTAAAATACCTTCTAATAGGATAGGGAAATAAAACAAAAGCAAGTTAAGAAAGAATGATTGCTTGAGTATCACCTCAAATAATATCTTTTCCAATTTTACTTATTATATAGTATGGCCCTATGTAAGAGTGATCCTAACCAATAATAATAAGAAAAAAAATTCCATACTAGGATGGCAGGGAGTTCAAGCTCTCTCTTTTGTTTGTTTCTTTATATAAAAGTTGTTAGAAAATTATCCACTATAACAGTTAATAATAAAGATTATATTATAAAAAAATTCTTTGGAATCAATACACACCACTTTGAAGGAGAATTCACCTTATTGCATCTCCAACCAACCTAACATTTATCAATGAAGACCAATAAATATTTAATGCCCTGCTACTCGATCTTAGCTAAATGTTCCCCTAAAGATTAGAATTTAAAACTAATAGATTAAAAGTTCCATCTACTTCCTACACGCATGGCTACAAGAAAGATTGAAGACTTATCTCTCTCATATCTTCTTCCCAGATTCTATCTTCTAACTCCTAGATCCCACTCCTTGCTTTTACGTGTATCCACTAAACTTAAAAGAATTAAAATAAACTAACAAGAGCCAACAAACTTACTTGAAATTTAGCTTCCTAGTACCACTTCTTATATTGTGTCCTTTATTCTTCAATCCACAGCTTGTATTAGTTTAATGAAATAAAAATTCAATCAAATTATTTAATTATAGGCGTACTTTAAAGGTATGGTGTCTTGGGTGATTGCTCTTCTCTTCTTTTTCTTCTTTTTATATTGTAAGTGAAGTAACATGTCTAAACTACTATTGGAGAACCTTTTCTATCCTACACCTATGAAGAGATGGAATATGGCAGGTAGAGAGGGTGATTAAATCCCTCTACCACTAGAGAAAGGCCGCCTATAAGAAGATTTATAAGGATAAAAGAAAAGATTGCTTATTTGAATAACCAATCTTTTGTCTCTTAGGAAAAGATGGGATATGATAGGTGGAAAGGGTGATTAAATCTTTCAACGACTAAAGATGGGCCGTCAACAAGAAACTCACAAGGAGGGAAGTGATGAAACCTTTGAAGATGAGCTCTACTCCAAAAATTGCTACAAATTAAGTATTAATGAAAAATCAATAAAAATACACCATTTCAAGCTTCTCCTTCAAATTTTTCTATTTCAAAAAAAAAAAAAAAAGAAAAAAAAATCAATTGAAAATAGTCAATAGGCACTAAAAAATGCCTTTTCAAACAAAAAAGTATTCAAAATTGCCAAAATAGTGAACCCCCTTCTAATCAAAAATTCACTAAAAATTCAATTTTGGTCCAAACATGAATCCCACCAATGAATCTTAATTGGTGGATTGGTTAAAAATATAGTCTTAAGTCATTTAGTTATACAAATATGATGGTTAGAAAGTCTTTTTGACTATTTAAGTATTCATTAGAATTTAAAAGTATTTATAAATATAAAAATCTTATTAGAAGAAAAATTACAAAAATGGAGTCTTAGTAAGTCTTGGAGGCAATCATTTTAGTTGGTTTAGTATTTTTACTTATTATTAAGTATTAAGAGTTAGTTATTGAGACCAATGTCTATATTGGCCTTCTAACTACATGTATTACTCACTAAAAACCTGTAAATGTTATTTAGTCGGTAGAAGAAGCATGAGAAAGAAATCTCATGTCTTTTTAGTTATTTTTGTTAAAAATAGGATTTTGAGTTGACTTTTATTGATTTTATTATTATAAAAAATTTCCAAGATAGAATAAAATAGTCTTAAACTTATATTATCATGTTAGAAATATTATAGAGATTTTTAGAATTTATTTAGAATTTATTAAGAATTTTTAGAGCAATTTTGAAGACTTTGGTAAAAATGAGTTTTATCACCTTGGGAGCCATTATGAAGAAATGGAGCAAGATTTACAGGCCATACAAGGTTTCTAAGCTAATAGGATATTTTTAAATACCATGATGAAGTCAAAAATGAAAAATTATTAGTTCTACTAGTATAAAATAGGAGGACCAGCAACTAGTATAGTCCTTGTAAGAAGGGAGGTGCACAAGTCCTATATGGATTGTGGCACCTTGGATGTAGGTAGGAGGATAAGACTAAGGCCTCGTGGCCTCTCTAGGACATCCATATACATTACTTGTGAGCCTTGGTGAGGTTCAAATCCATGATCTTTTAACAAATTATCCTTGAGGTAAAAATTTCTACTTAACTTTTTTCATTATTTACCTTCTAACTTTGAATTATCATAATTTATTCATAATAACTTAGATTTATATGTTTTTTATATCATTGAAAAGATAAAAAAAATTATCTACTTAAAAATATAGTTTTTACTTTTTATTTTTACTTTTTATTAGGTGAAAATCTAATAAAAAGACTATGACTAGTTTTGTAGTGTACAATTACTTAATTGCACATATTTTACTTGTTTTGTATTTTTCTTCTCCTTCATTGTTGTTTATTGCTCTTTATACTTTATACCACAATTTATAAGCAACTCTTAATTGAAGCCACCTTATAACTTGGATTGAGGAGTGAATTTTATCCTCACACCAAATCAAATGTATAATAATTCTATAAAAAGCTAACAACAAAGTAAACAATCTTATCAAAATTCAAAGTCAAATAACAAATACAATAAAATTGATTGATAAAAATCCAAGAGCAAATCACTCTTGTGAGCAAACTTCCAAAGCAATGAACCTTCTTTTAATCAAAAATTCACTAAAAATTCAAATTTGATCCAAATTAAATGTATAATAATTTTTTAGAAAACTAACAACAAGATACACAACTTTACAAAGTTTTAAGGTCAACTAACTAATACAAAAAAACTGATTGTTAGAAATCTAAGAACAAATCACTCTTGGAAGCAATCATTCAAGGTAGTGGACCTACTTCTATTCAAAAATTCACTAAACATTCAAATTTGGTCCAAATCAAATGTATGATAGCTCTTTAAAAAGCTAACATTAAGATACACAACCTCATAAAATTTCAAATATAAATAACAATTACATAAAAATTGATTGATAAAAATCTGAGAGTATTTCACTCTCTACTTATATATATATATATATATATATATTTTTTTTTTTTTTTACTATAGATGATAAAAGCTTTGTTTACAAAATAATGAAGAAAGGCAGAAGATTTACCAATGATAGAGGATAAGATTGAAATGCTCACTCAAAAAGTCTATAAAAAGAATCAACCACCATTAATTAACTCCACATTCACCCATACAATTAGAAGAACCACCTCCCGGCAAACGCACCAAAGTGTGAGGATAAATTTTTATCTCTCAATCCAAGTTATAAGATAGCCTCACTTAAGAGTTGCTTGTAATTAGTGGTGTGAAGTAAAGAAAGCAAATAGCAAGTAAAACAAGAATTACAACCACAAAATAAGAGAAGTAAGGATATCAAGCAAGTACACAATTCAAAACTACATCACAATTTATTCACTATATTTTTATCTAATAAAAAATAAAAGTAAAAAATAAAAATTATATTTTTACTTAGATAATTTTTTTATCTTTCTAATGGTATAAAAAATATATAAATCCAAGTTATTATGAGTAAGTTATGATAATCCAAAAATAAAAAGTAAATAATAAAAAAATTAAGTGGAAATTTTTTATCTTAAAGATAATTTGTTTAAGAGATCATGAGTTCAAACCTCACCAAGGCTCACAAGTAGTGTATATAGGTGTTCTAAAGAGGCCACAAGGCCTTAGTCTTATCCTCCTACCTATATCCAAGGTGCCACAACCCATATGGGACTTGTGCACCTCCGTTCCTGTAAGGACTACACTAGGTGCTGGTCCTCCTATTTTCTACTAGTAAAACTCATTTTTTTATAATTTTGACTTCACCATAGTCTTCAAAAATACCCAATTAGCCTTAGAATCTCACATGTCCTTCAAATCTTACTCCAATTCTTCATAATGGCTCCCAAGGTGGTAAAACTCATTTTTACCAAAGTCTTCAAATTTGTTTTAAAAATTCCTAAAATTTTCTAAATAAATTCTAAATAAATTCTAAATAAATTCTAAAAATTCTTATAATATTTTTAAAATAATAATATTAAATTAAAACTATTTTATTCTATCTTGGTGATTTTTTATAATAATAAAGTCAATTTAAATCAACTAAAAATCCTATTTTTTACATAAATAATTAAAAAGACATGAAATTTCTTTCTCATGCTTTTTCTACCTATTAAGTAATATTTATATATTTTTAATAAGTGGTACATAAAGATAGAAGGCCAATGTAGACATTGGTCCCAATAATTAAATATTAATTCTTAAAATTAAGAAAAATACTAAATTAATTAAAATAATTACCTCCAAGACTTACTAAGACCCTATTTCTTTCTCACTAATATTATTTTCCTTCATTTAGCATCATCTAAACACATCTTTACTTTACAATTGTAATTTTGGCACTCTAAATGCATTCTTTTATCCTAAAACAACTAATGAGTCAATTTGATGACTTACCTTTACCTTAAAAGATGAAAAAAAGTTTGTAACTCAAGTATTAGATGTTCTTTATTAATTTAGCTATGCTTCAAGTCTTGACATTAATTGATCCAAATCCTCATCTTATTAGTAGTACAAAATCCTTATCAAATTTCTATAGGCAAATAAATTTGGTTGGATTTGAACAAAAAAAAATGACATATCAAAATTACTACACATTTCTTTGGACAATCAATAATTATAAAAGATGTAAATAAATTTTTACCTAATAGAATTAAAAAAAATTGATTTCTTATAAATGATAAAAATTAATATTATTAAAAGGGTTTTTTCAATAAATAGTATCTTATTCTCTTATATCTATTTTTTATATAAATTTAGTATGAATTTTAAAAAAAAAAAAAAAAAAAAAAAAAAAAAAAAAAAATCTTATAAAAAATAATTTATATATAATATATAATTTCTTATTCCTATACCATAGATTAATAAAAACCACTTCTAAAGTGCTTAAAAAATAAGGCCTAAATTTTATCTAAATTCTATTTTTTAATTATAAATGGAAAAGGGATTCTAAAGCATGTTTATACATAAGTAGAACTTGGACCAAAATAATTGACTGCCCTCAAAAAAATATCCCAAAATCTTTCTTTGAAATTAAAAATAGATTTCTTTTATGCAACAAAGACTTTTAGTTGATTAACATCCATATCTTACTAACAAAGGCAATTGAATTATAAAAAATGAGAATGCAAAGAATCAAAGATATATTTAGTTAAATAACCAACTACTTCACCATACATGGTGTTATGTTATAATACAATTCTAAGGTGAAAGAATAGATAAAGACCATTATATATAAAAAGGCTTAATTAAAATATTAATAGAATTTTTTTTAAAAATTATAGCTAATAGATTTGATATATTAAAATATTTTAATATTTTATGCTATTCTTTTTATTTAAAAAAAGGATTTTATTTATTTTATGGAGCCATAAATAGAATAAGATATTTTAAAATAAATAAATCAATTAATTAATCAATCAATTAAGCTATCTTTAGATTAAATTTATAAATAATTTTTTATAAAAATTACTATAAAAAAGATTAGATTGATATCTAGAGAAGACTATTTATAAGACAAGGTCAAATTCAAACCTCAAGGTACAAAAATGGGCACCTATAACAAAAATAGGATTCTTTTGTAGATCAAAAAATGAAATTAAAAAAGAGACTTTATGAAGATTTTTGTATACTAGATGTATAATTGATTTTTTGTAAGTTAGTGGATATATTTGTATTGAGTGTATATTAAAAAAATTAGCTTAGTTAGTTGATTAATTTATAGATTATTGAAATTCAAGTGCAATAGGATACTAGTAGTTGGTAGTTTGAAGGATAGTAAGAATATTGATCTTTTACAAAGATTTCTTTGTTGGGTTGAATTACAAATTTGTAATATGATAGATGACTTGAATTTTAAGATTTTTATTAAATTTGAATATAGAATAATAATAAAAAGAAGAGATCTTGTGGTTGGAAGTTTGACATCAAAGTTAGAGAAGGAGGTCATTTGACATTCAAGAATTTGTTTAAGATTTTTTTTAACTTATTTAAGATTTAGAGTTGATGGGATATTAAATAAATTAAAATTAGAATTGATAAAAAGATAAAGATTATAAATATGGATATTTTTAAATATCTTATTTAATTTTTTTAATTATAAAAAGAATTTTGAAATTTAGATAAATCTCTTTTATGATCAATTGTCTAATATATTTGTGAATTAGAATTCATATGATATAACAATATAGAGGCTAGTAAAAGATTTGATTTAAGCAACAACAAAATAAGTTTTTGGCAACATTTATCAAAATATTATCTTGGACCAAAGAGGTTTCTATTACAAGAAGGGATACAACCCTCTTAAATTAAAGACTAGATCTTTTTTTGGCACAATTATAAAAAAGAACTTTAATTCTCTAACTTATTATTGGTAATTAATAATTAATATTATAGCTTATATTACCAAATTTAATAGAAAATTTCTACAAAAATAATTTAAATCATAGAATCTAGTCACATCTAAGTTGAAAGATAAACTTGACTACAATTACAAATTTAAGTTGAAGTATCTTTGATTTAAAATAAAAACTTGTAAAAAAAACTATATTAATTTTGTTTATATATCATTAAAGACTTGCCATCAACACTTAGAGAGTATAATTAAACAAAGACATGTCTTCCAAATTCAAGAGATTTAAAACAATATAGAGGCAACACAACAATCTATCTTCGAATGAAAAAGAATGGTATGATAATCACGTAAGATCATAAATATGATCAAGCCTTATAGATTATGGTCAAATTTTTTGAAAACTCATTTAAGATAAATTTGATAAACAAATGAATAAAAATGAAGTCTTTCTACAAAGTTCAAATAAATTGTGGGTAGAAAAAAAATACTAGGCATTAAATATAGAAGAACAATATTGTGGAATTTACTGATTCCTCATTGTGGAACAATTGAACATACCAATACTACTACTTACCAACCTTAATGTACAGTAGATCCTTAGAGTTTATGCTTTAATTCCATCCTGACATCACATATTAGGTCTTTGAATGCCTTTATATTTAATCCCTTCTAATCAATGCATCTAGTAGACCCCTGCTGTGTCAAAAAAAAGATAAAATATTTACATCCCATATGAAAGGTTATAAACACATAGATAGATAGAAGGTATCACTTAATCCATCTTCATTGTAGTGGGCATAAGCCAAAGCAAGGACATGGAATTTCGATGAGCCTCAGTATGTTTCAACGAGGCTGACTGGAATGTGTGGCTGGTTCCAGAGCCTGATTCGTCGAAGATTGAAGAAATATGATTTGTAGAAGAATCTGTTGTTGCGACATTCCTTGCTGGAGATGGTTCGGCTCCTACACTTGCAGCAAGAGCAAGCACCATAACTCAACCCTGACAAGATTCGCATGCCAACATCTGCAACTCATTTTTGTTTGCTTCGCAGTGATCTCATGGTCGATCTATCCTACAGTATGTGGAGAAAGTGTGCAAACTTCGCAGTACGATTCCACTTGAAAGATGTGCTTTTGCTCTTCACTGGATTTCCAACAACGAAGACTCCGCTCTCGAAGTGTTCTGGATTCCTGCAGCCGCTCTGAAACAGTAATTTACTAGGCACATGTTAGTCGAATAGAGGACCCAGATAGCTGATTACGAAAAGGATCGGAGAGGTTGTGTTCGAATTCGACAAGGATATCCATCTGCAACAGCAGTTTTTCTCATCTGCAAAAAGGTTTGTGGTCGTGGGACCGAGAGATTATACGAGTACCGTTGCCTTGCGATGTTATTACTTAGACCATTCTTTGCAATACTTACCTGGCCACTGCGGCTCTTACTCTTCATCATTGCATTTAGATAATGAAGGAGCCAGACGAATTTTTAGGGACTACCAGCAGTAATGTCGGGTCCCACTTGATCTCGGGACAACCTGCAGATAAACGATGAAAGCGTGTAGTAGGGCAGAAAAGTAATTGTTCGAAAATGTTTCTCTTGTGCTCACGGCTGGAAAACTCGATGAGTCACGCGGACCGATCCTCATTAATCTATTGCTTTACTGAGCTCTGCTTTCGAATATATCAATAACCAATCCTCGAAATTTGGTCTGGAGTGCCAAGGGATCAGCATCCTTCACTACAGGAATGGGCTCCAGGTGACGCACCCTGGTATCTATTCTCATGTAAATCTTATGTTGTCATTTATCTGAAATGAAAATGACTGTTGTCTGGGCAGCTTACAAGTCGAAAATCCCAACTCTTCCTCGAATGCGACGGATTGGTCTGAAGTCCCTAGAAGAGCACTACAACCCTGTCTGCATGTACGCCTTCTATTTTTACTGACTGATTCGACAAAAATTGAGTGCAGAGGCAAGATACCGAGAGTCAAAAGTTGAGTGACAAAAGTTTAAGTGTGAGAGTTGCATCTTTCATTGTCTTTCTGCCTCTTCTGCCAGAGTTACTATGCAATAATAGACATACACTCTAGATCAATATTACAGAGAATTGAAATTGATTGGATTATTGTGAGTCCCACCAATGAATCTTGATTAGTGGATAATTTAAAATTATAATTTTAAATTATTTAAATACTAAAATATTAAGATTAAAGATTTTATTTGATCATTTAAGTAATCATTAGAATTTAAAAGAATTTATAAGTTACAAGAGTCTTATTAAAAAAAAGACATAAAATTAGAATCTTAATAAGTCTTGGATACAATTATCTTAGCTATTTTAATATTTTTTCTTAATTGAAAGAATTAGTATTTAGTTATTGAGACCAATATCTACATTGGCCTTTCATCTATATATATCATTTATTAGAAATATATAAATATTAATTAGTAGATAGAAGAAGCATGAGAAAAAAACCTCATGTCTTTATAGCTATTTATGTAAGAAATAGGATTTTAAGTTGATTTAAATTGATTTATTGTTATAAAAAATCACCAAAATAAAATAAAATAGTCTTAAATTGATATTATCATCTTCAAAATATTATAAAAAAATTTAAATTTTATTTAAATTTTATTTAAAATTTTTTAGGAATTTTTAGAATAATTTTGAAGACTTTGATAAAAATAAATTTTACCACCTTGGAAGCCATTATAAAAAAAATAGAGCAAGATTTGAAGGCCATACATGGTTCTTATACTAATTGGATATTTTTGAACACCATAGTGAAGTCAAAAATTTAAAAAAATAAATTTTATTAATAAAAAATAGGAAGACTAGCAATAGGTGCACAAGTCCTATATGGATTGTAGCATCTTGGATGTAGGTAGGAGGATAAGATTAATGCCTCATGGATTCTCTAGGACACCCTTATATACTATTTATGAGCCTTGGTGAGGTTCAAACTCATAATCTCTTAAACAAGTTAATCTTTTTGGTAAAAAAATTTTTAATAAAAATTTTCTACTTAATTTTTTTATTATTTATCTTCTATTTTTAAATTATCATAACTTACTCATAATAATTTGAATTTATATATTTTTTATATTATTGAAAAGATAAAAAAAAATTATCTATTCAAAAAAAAAAAAAAAAATTATTTTTTATTTTTTATTAAATAAAAATATAATAAATAAATTATGACCTAGTTTTAAATTATGCACTTACTTGATACCATTTATTTCACTTATTTTGTGGTTGTTCTTCTTATTATTCTTGTTAATTGCTTCCTTTATTGTATACCACCAATTATAAACAACTCTTAAATGAAGCCATCTTATAATTTGAGTTGAAGAGTAGAATTTATCCTCACAGGTATTGAAATATCGCTTTGATATGTTGTTACACTGCTATTCTCCTTCGTCGATGTTTGGATTCAGACCCATACATTAGCAGCTACCCGATGTGGGTGAAGCATCTTTTGGAAAATGGGGCCGATGGATTGTATCCATACTGTTGTATTTAGAACTCTATGCAGTAGCAGTAGAGTTTCTGATCATGGAAGGAGACAATCTGGCCCATCTCTTTCCATACTCCAGCATTTCACTTGGACGTTATATCCTTGATCCTCATGAAGTCCATGATTTTATCAGCCGCCATAATGTTACCAACAGTATGGCTTCGAGAGCTTAGTGTCTTGTCCTACATTTCAGCCACCGGGGTCGTTGCCTCCTTGTTAATAGTGCTAACAGTTGGCCGGATTGGGGTACTCGACGGGGTTGGATTCCACCACCACGGAGCCCTTGTGCACTGGAATGGGCTGCCTGTAGCTGTGGGCCTTTGCTCCTTCTGCTATTGCGGACACGCAGTCTTCCCAAGCGTGTATGGCTCTATGCGCAACCGCACACAGTTTTCACTTGTAAGAGGCTAAACATCACATCTCTTTACACTCATCCCTCTCTCCGACTTGCAAGCGCTTAGTTCAAAGCCCTTCATTATACACACGGTGTACAAACACACGCTGCCCTCTGACCTGTGACTGCTTGCTGATCTACTGCAGGTTGTAGTCCTTGGTTTCATCTTATGCACAATAATGCATGGCGGCATTGCTGCTATGGGTTACAAAATGTTCGGGGACGAGCTGCAATCACAGATTACTCTCAACCTGCCTCACGAAGCCCCTGCTTCCCAGTTCGCAATCTGGGTGACTCTCATCAATCCGTTTGCGAAATATGCCCTCACTCTGACTCCAGTGGTGGTGGCACTGGAGGAGTTCCTGCCCCACTCTGTGAAAGGCTCCAGGAAGGACATGAGATTTTGGGGCACAATCCTGAGGACACTGATCGTCATCAGCATCGTTATTGTGGCACTCTCAATTCCATTCTTCGGCCTTCTGATGGCCTTCATCGAGTCGTTTCTTAGTGCAACGGTGTCCATCATCATGCCTTGCTTATGTTACTTGAAGATTTATGGGCACCAGCTGTCCTATCCTGAGGTTTCATGTGTTGTCTCTAGGCATTTTAGTAGCAATTGGGGGAACTTATTTTTCTGTGGTAGCCATCATCGACAATCTCTTAGATCTTGAGAGACTAGGTTTTGCTTAGGACGATTGATAACCCGATTAACGTCAAGATCATTGCCGATCACTCTGAGTCACATGTGTTTGATTGCAAGAACGTTAGGTGCATACTGACTTGCTTTTGCATTTGTTTTAAAGCAATAAAAAGTTAAACATGTTGATGTGGGCTAGATACAAGAGTCTGCAAGAACAAGGATATACATACATACATATATGTATGTATAAAAACCATTCCTGTCCAAAAATGAGCTTCACGGAAGCACGTGCCATTTTCAATGATGGAGTTAAGACGTAGTCCGCTTTTTCGTGAAACTCCGGTGGAGAGGAAGTTGCTGTGGTCTGTGATGTGAAAGTTTTGCGTGGTAGAAGATCGATTGAGCTAGCCAGCTGCTTGCTTGCGTGCGTGCGTGCGGGACGGTGGCTCCAATTCGCCGCCTCAAATGGCGACGCATGAGGTCTGCCCGATCTCGCTGATCGTCGCGTGCCAATGCAATTTTGACGTGCGTGGGATCACATGCGGCGGACTCGGTCGAATCCGGTGGCATAGTCGGTGCTGGTCGTTGCGAAGTAAACGATGGCAAGAAGAAGCAATGGTGCAGCAGAGTTGAGGCGATGATAATTGGTGGGCAGATAGAACCTTACGCTGGAACCAGCTTGCCATGCTCCATTCCCACTACAACGCACAAATGCGCAGCTTTTGATTTTGATTGGATGAATTTGAGAAGTTTTACGTAGGAGGTGTCTATATATAGTTTGATTGGTTGAATTTGAGAAATTTTACGTAGGAGGTGTCTATACATAGTTTGATTGGTTGAATTTGAGAAGTTTTACGTAGGAGGTGTCTATACATAGTTTGATTGGATGAATTTGAGAAGTTTTACGTAGGAGGTGTCTATACATAGTTTGATTGGTTGAATTTGAGAAGTTTTACGTAGGAGGTGTCTATACATAGTTTGATTGGATGAATTTAGAAGTTTGAGATCATACATATTGAATTTTTGAGAAGGAGGTGTCTATAGGTGTCTATACATAGTTTGATTGGATTGATTTGAGAAGTTTTACAGAGGATACATAGTTTGATTGGTTGAATTTGAGAAGTTTTACGTAGGAGGTGTCTATACATAGTTTGATTGGATGAATTTGAGAAGTTTTACGTAGGAGGTGTCTATACATAGTTTGATTGGTTGAATTTGAGAAATTTTACGTAGGAGGTGTCTATACATACTGATGTGGTTGAATTTGGCAAGTTTTACGCAGGAGGTGTCTATGCCATATGATTGATTGAATTTGGTAAGTTTCACGTATAGAGGTTCATACATAGCTCGATTGGTTGAACCTGGAGGTTTTACACGCAGAGGTGTCTACAAGCTTTATCGATGAATTTGAGAAAGCTTTTCACGTGAGGCTACCATACATTTGATTGGATGAATTTACTATAAGTTTTTAATGAGGGAGGCGCCTATATATAGTTCGATTAAGGAATTTGAGAAATTTTAATGTCTATACACTATACATAGTTTGATTGGTTGAATTTGAGAAATTTTACGTAGGAGGTGTCTATACATAGTTTGATTGGTTGAATTTGAGAAGTTTTTCGTAGGAGGTGTCTATACATAGTTTGATTGGTTGAATTTGAGAAGTTTTACTTAGGAGGTGTCTATACGTAGGTGAGAGGCCAAAATCTTTAAATGCTTTGATTGGTTGAAATCAAGAAGTCTCAAAAAGTTGGCTTTATATATTTTTTTAAATATCCAAGGGTCTTAAGAAGAAAAGATAAGGTGGAATGAAATTTTTTCCTACATGGCATGAATAGTGTTGTCCCTTAGAATTTTTATTGAGCCCATCTCAAGAGGTGGTTTTTAGAAAAAAAAAAAAATATATATATATATATATATATATATATCAAAAAATACTTAAAATAACTAGTTAAAATATAAGAAATCAAATTTTTTTTATTTTTTATAATTATTAGAATGAAGATATGAGCTGGCATATTTAGACTTGTAATAAAAGAATAGGTTAGTCTATTTTACGGCTTTTTTTCATTTTAAGTTATATTCAAAGGCCAAGGCTTTCAAAAGAGGGTTTTTGTTTATCAAGCCGGGGACCTTAATAAGGCTTTTATACCATGACCTTTCAAAGTAGGTTTTTAGGTATAAAGTCTCTCTAAAGAAAAAAGCCCTCTTTTGGAAGCTTAGGCCTTTGGATATAATATAAAAGAATATGTCATGAAATTAAAGTCTAAATATATTAGCTTATATTTTCATTCTAAAAATTATGAGAAGTGTAAAAAACTCGATTTTTTATGTTTTAAATATTTTTTTTAAATATTTTTTAATATAATTTCTTCTATTTTTTTTTAAAACCACCTCTTGATATAAGTCCAATAGAAATTCCAAGGAACAATGCTATTTGTGCAATATAGAAAAAAGTTACATTTTACCTCATCTTTTCCTTACGGCCTTTAGATTGATTTTTTTTAAAATATAAAGCCAACTCAAGGAGGCTTCTTGATTTCAACCAATCAAAACATTTAAAAGTTGTGGCCTCTCACCTTGTCTCCTAAGTATAAGGTACACCTTAGTTTGCTTAATATTCAAGAAAATCAATCCAAAAGCTCTAAAAAGAAAAGCTAAGGTAGAATTTTTTTTTTCTATATAGCATAGATAGTATTTTTTTCTAAAATTTGTGGTAAATCCTAGAACCTTGAGGTGGTTTTAACAAAAATTTAACAAGCTATATAAAAAATTGTTGAAAATATCTATTTAAAAAAATATATATTTTTAATTATTTTTACAATTAAAATATAAATTAGCATATTTAGACTTATAATAAAGAAATAATATAATTTATTTTATGATCTTTATTAATTTTATACCATTTTTTAAAACCAAGGCTTTTAAAATGAAGGTTTTTTTAAACAAGCAAGTGACCTTTATAAGACTTTTGTATCATAGCTTATTAAAATAGGCTTCTAAGTATGAAGGTCCCTTAAAATTATAGTTTGAGTTTTTTAGTAGGTTTTATCTAAATATAATCAAAAAAAATCCTATAAAGATTGATGTATGCAATCCATTAATCATTAATAAGACAAGAACAATCTTAGATATAAGAAATTCAGAATTTCATGAGGAGTTTGCATGGATAGAATTACTTGATTTAAAAAGACAAGTGAACTATCTACATCCATCAAGTATGTCATTTAGTGAAGCCTTTCTAATGGATTCAATCAATAACTATACAAACTTTATATTACATATTACACTAAGAGATATTTCAATAAATATAAATATGATTTGAGATAAAATAGAATTTTTAGCAAGTCTTATATTTATCAATTGTTTTGTAGACAAACTACCTCTTTTAAAATAATTTAAATAATGACTAGTATATTAATCCTTACAATAAAGAAAATATAGAATAAAAAAGATATTTAAAAATAAGAGATTTTTTAAAAGAGTGGATTAAAATAAATTATTAAATAAAGAATTTGATAGAATTTTATTATATTTTATAATAGACTTAATTAAAAATATAAGAATAAAATTATCTAAAAAAAATAGTAAAATATTAAAAGAGGTGCAAATAAATACATCTAAGTAGTAAATTAAATCTAGTATTATTAAATTTATCTAAGAAGAATCATTTTTATTCTAAAATAATATATATTTATAAATTTATAAATTTTAAAAAATAATTAAGAAAATAACCATATTAATATATTTTAATTATGTTTATCATTCATCTAAAAAATATGCATTAAAATATCACTTTGTGATAAAATTAAAGCCTATAACATTTTCCCTCATTTAATTTGACTAATTTTGCTAGTAAACTAAATAAAGCTACTCTAAAGTCCACAAGTGGCTACTAAAAGACCATATTGAAATTAAAAAATATTCAAGGTAAATAAATAAAGGTATCTATATTATAAAATATTTAATTAAATAAGAAAAAAATAAAATAAAATAAAATAATACATAAAATAACTATTAAAATTACATCAATATTTGTAATTATAACATTGTTGAAGGAAGCAATGTTTTTATAAGAATCTAATAAAAACTTAGCAAAAATATTTTAAAAATAGAAATTTGATATAATATATTTAAAAATCTAAGTTGATGCATAAGAATAAATTTAAAAAATATATTAAATAAAAAGCCAAAGTATAAATTACCTTTCATAATATAAAATAAAAATAAAATGGTGAAGACAAAGTTAGAGATTATATATGGTGATAGTATAGATATAAATACTATTAAAAAAAACTTTATAAAAACCTTAAGAAACTAATTAAAAATCATAAGTAACAAATATTAGTATGTGATAGTTATTGATTTTGCTTCCTATTAACCGTCTTAGTTAACTAAGCATTAGATGTAGATCAATAGGGTGTAGATAATAAATGAACTTGAACCAATAGGATTTAAATAGCAGATAAATCTAGACTAGTAAGATTTGAGTAAGAACCTACAATAAATCAAATAAATCCAACCGACTTAAGAACCAAAAGGATGTCCAAATTTTGGACTAGGAGGTGTGTGAGGATAAATTTTCACTTCTCAACCCTAGTTATAAGATAGCCTCACTTAAGAGTTGCTTATAATTGGTGGTGTGAAGTAAAGGAAACAAATAGCAAAAATAACAGGAAGAATAATCACAAAGTAAGTAAAATAAATAGTATTAAGCAAGTGCACAATTCAACCTAGGTCACAGTCTGTTCACTACATTTTCATCTAATAAAAAATAAAAAGTAAAAGTAAAAATTATATTTTTGAGTAGATAATTTTTTTATCTTTTTAATGATATAAAAATATATAAATCTAAGTTATTATGAATAAATTATGATAGTTCAAAGATAGAAGATAAATAATAAAAAAATTAAGTGGAAAATTTTTACCTCAAGGATAACTTGCTTAAGAGATTATGAGTTCAAACTTCACCAAGGCTCACAAGTAGTGTATAAAGGTTTCCTAGAGGAGCCACAAGGCCTTAATCTTATCCTCCTACCTATATCCAAGGTGCCATAAGGCATTAATCTTATCCTCCTACCTATATCCAAGGTACCACAAGGCCTTAATCTTATCCTCCTACCTATATCCAAGGTACCACAAGGCCTTAATCTTATCCTCCTACCTACATCCAAGGTGCCACAATCCATATGGGACTTGTGCACCTGCCTTCCTATAAGGACTATACTAGCTTCTGGTCCTCCTATTTTCTGCTGATAAAACTTATTTTTTTGTATTTTTGACTTCACCATGGTGTTAAAAATTACCTAATTAACCTAAGAACTTCACATGGCCTTCAAATCTTGCTCCATTTCTTCATAATAGCTCCCAAGGTGGAAAAACTCATTTTTATCAAAGTCTTCAAAATTGTTCTAAAAATTCCTTAAAAATTCTAAATAAATTTTAAATAAATTTTAAGAATTTTTTTAATATTTTTAAATTGATAATATTAATTTAAAACTATTTTATTCTACCTTGGTGATTTTTTATAATAATAAAATAAATTTAAATCAACTAAAAATCTTATTTTTTATATAAATAATTAAAAAAATATGAGGTTTATTTTTTATGCTTCTTCTACCTACTAAGTAGCATTTATGTATTTTTAATAGGTGATACATAGTGATAGAAGGCCAATATAGACATTGGTCTAAATAACTAAATACTAATTCTTATAATTAAAAAAAAATACTAAATCAACTAAGATAATTACCTCCAAGACTTATTAAGATTCTATTTTTTTTTCACTAATACTATTTTTTTTTTATTTAGCATTATCTAAATACATCTTCACTTTGCAATTGTAGTTTTGGTACTATAAATGTATTCTTTTATCCTAAAACAACTAATAAGTCAATTTGATGACTCACAAGGTGTTTGTTTCTATTGTCATATTTTCTTTAATTTTATTTCTCTTAACTTTGGTGGTCATTTTGGATAAAATATCTTTTTGACCAATATAAAAATCAAGATTAATAGATTATAAAGAAAAAAATTAAATTTAAAATTTATTACATATAAAAGATTTAAAAGTTAACCAATGCTAAAATTTCATAAAACAATTTAAGTTTTTTATTTATTTCACTTATGTATATCAACAATGAAAAAAAAATTATATTAAAAAAAAAATTAAAATTTTGATTTCAACCTAAATATTAAGATCAATTAAATTTTCTTTAAAAAAAAATTTTTTTAAACATGCACTTAGTATATATAAGCTACCTTGCTAATATACAAATATGTGACAATATTTTTAAAATTTAAAGTGATTGATGAAGACAAAACTCTCCAAATAGAACCAAATATTTATAAGTAATTTTTTTTCTATTTGATTTTTAAATAAAATTAATCATCATTTATTATAATATTTTAGTATTAAATGAGGCTTTTAATGAAACTTTACTTTCAAAAATATATGTGTAGCTTGCAATCTTAGTATAATATACTTATGTTATAAAAATATAAACTTTTTTGAAAAAAAATACAAAAAAAAAAAAAAAAAGATATAGTCTATGATTTTGAGTATATTTTTTATATTTTAAATAAATCTTTTATCTTTATTTAAAATTCAAATAGAACAAAGATAATAGTAATGTGTTTATCTATTGTTCTATATATAAAATATTTAGTAATCAACAAAGGTATTCTATTATACAATTTAATTTAATGGATCTCTTTACAAGGTATTCTAAAAAAAACTTTAAGTGTTATAATAGTTTATATATATACCAATACACAAAGAGAAAATATGGTATAAATTGACTTTAAAAATAATTGTTTAGAAGGCATTCAATAAAGACAAAAAGAAGATTGAAACATGACTAAAGATTACAATAAAAATATTTTTAAAAATAAATAAAATTAATAATTTTAAAATAAGGATATCTACAATTATTATTTAAGCCTAAATTCCATACAAAATACTACTAATCAAGAAGAAATGATCTACAATATCCATAGTATAATATAAAAGATGGTTCAAGGATTTTAATTAGATTTAAAAATATATATAAATAAAGATTTATTTTTTAAAAATAAAATAAATAAATAAGAGATATTATTTTCTATCAAAGTTTTAAAAAAAAATCATTAGATTCTAAAAAATTTACAACAAAATTAAATACCTCAAAAAAATTTAATAATAATAATAATAATAATTCAAAAAAAAAAAAAACTAATGGAGATTTAAAATATATATTAAAAAACTCTTATATCTATTCTATTTAAAATATTTATCTTTTAACTATAATAAAATAAAAGATATGGTTGAATGGTACATAAAAATTTAATAAATAAGAAAAAAAGAAAAAATTGTGAGAATATAAAGATGGCTATATATAAGAATTTTTTAATATAATCAAAAATAGGCAATTATTATATATGGTAACCAAACTTAAGGATCATTTAAAACAACCTCACCATAATTAAAAAGATTTAAAGACACTATGCACTAAAGTTTACTTGGATTTATACAACAAGCCATTTAAAGTAACAAATTTGAAAGGAGATATAATGTAGTATAACATGCAACATCAAATAAAAGATTATCCAAATTATAAATGGCAACTAATAAATCTTTTTTCAGAATCAAAACTAAAAGATGCAATTAAAACATTAAAAAAATTAAGTTTTGTTGGTATTTATATTAAATTTTGTGAGACTTATTAAAAAATATTAGAAGAAGTAAGTAAGTTTTATACAGTGAACTCAAGCTAAAACATCATAAAGGAGGCATGTGAAGCAACAGAAATCCTTGAGGCATCCAAATGGGAGATGCTCTGGTGATGGGACAGAGTTTTGTCTCTATTTGTTGGAGAACACAATCTCTACACGCCACGTGGGTATTTACGTAAGGGTCTGTTCGAGTCTTGGGTGCCGTTGATACCTCAGGTGCAGAAGCAGCACTGAAAGCTTTCCTTTCCCTTTGTCTTTTGAACCAAAGTATTGAAAATGCCTCCTCTATTCAACGTGGAACAAGACTACTAGAGATTTAATCCCAATGCTGGGCCCAACTCACCTATCAAAGTAGCGCTGTAACATCCCACTGGTAGACTACGGTTCCTTGGAGAAGAGTCATTTGAGCTGTAGAGCTAGTGCATTAGAGCCAGAGCGGTGAAAGAAAACCGTTCCCGTTAATTACGAAATTAACTCCAGATATTGGGGTTGCATAGGCTCTTACACACACTACTTTACTTTCTTCCATTTTCCACGTAGAAACAGGTGAGATCGCTTGTTTCAAGTCTTCTTGTGCAAAGTGTGGCACATTTTCTTAGCAAAAATACAACCCAAACTTTCATATCACATTGCTGTATTACGGAAACCGAGTTTTACGACATTGAAAACTCTCCAACTCATCAGCTAATTCGCAATCAGTGTCCACCTTGATTGCGTGGTTGTTATTTGTTGACTACAGGTACCCAGACAGTGTCCAAAGACGCTGCATAACGCAGCCCGACAGTTCTTTAAACTCACAATCCGTCGCAAACCAAAGACTTTCCCTGATAAAGGTGAAAAAAGTTGCAGTATTCCAGTGGCAAGACGCAATCAAAGCTGCTTCCAAACAAATGGACTATCGAAAGGAACAAAACCATAAACACTGAACCTGAACTTGACAACCAATAGAACAGGACAAAACGAATGGGAGTCGACGACTTTTCAGGTATAGTGGATGTGATAATCATGAGAATGTAGCCGGCAAACTCTATTAGGGCACAAGACCAGCAAAACATACGTGCAGCAGCACCGTGAAAAGAGAGCTCTCCATAACACGTGAAAAAAATTGAATTTTCCCTGTAGAGGGAAAATTAGTAACTAAGGTCTAGTAGGGGCTTATTATGGCCTCTATCATGAGACCACTGCTGCATTCTATGTCTGCATTAGCCCCCTAAAAACCAGTCCTTCAGCATTTTACACACCCTTCTCATCTTATAGCCGCCTTTCTCTGTAAAAGGAGGTAATAGCGGTACAAGGGTTGATTCAACGTGTTACGTCTTCACGAAAGCTCAAATTCTACACGCTTGTAGAGGGTTTCAAAAGTAGTGGTAAGTGGAGGCACTCCATCAAGCAAAGATGACTCCAACGTTTCATGTCGGTTCTTCCATTCCCATATGCCACCCCCCTGTTCACCATGGCAGCGACAACGCTTCACTTTCCCATTCCCTACACATTTCTTGCCTTTCTTGAATGAAGAATAACATCAGTGGTGATCCTTCTCATCGTCTTTTACGACAATGGACTGTTGTCCAAATGAATTCGTAGTGCAAATTTCTGCATTGCCTCTCCCCCAATGAACTCCCTTTGTTCAAAAGGACAATGATAGAGGCATCTTGAAGGGAGATTATCTTTCTGCTCCACTCCTACTGATTGCAACAACTCCCACACGGACTTCAGTCACAAATTTTAAAAAATTATGATAGGATACTATTACAGACAGACAAGCTATGAAGCTGGCCATTTCTTAAGCTGTCCAAGACGCAGATCTAGTAAGAGAAGGCTTTTGGATCTTCCTATCCTCCTCTAGTCCAATCATTCCCAGGTGGGAAGGATCTTCCAGCATCATTTTTGCGACAAGGTAACCTGCAATACTCCAAGTTTGGAACTTGCGAGCCTGTTTTCCAACGTATCTTCCAAGCTTTCCATCGTAGTATTCAGGCCATCCATCAGCAGATAATCTAGTCTCCACTTGCTCAATAGCTCGTCGTGCAATTTGCGGCCTTCCGGCCTTAATGCATGCAGCTGTCAGCATCCAAAGAATGACTGCACACACAACCCGACGGAGCAAAGTATTGAGCGATACATGAAGTCAACTTCATAATGTTAGAGGTTGGACTTGTTATACCTCGGCTTCAAATTTTCAAGAAACGCTAAAAAAAAAGAAGTGCCCAATCTCTATATTCCAAGTATAACAATAAAATACAAATACAATCAGTGGCAGAGTAAACCCAATTCACTGCCTTGCTTAATAATTGCATTCGTCATTCGGAAGAACAATAGCCCTTGATTAAAATTCAACATACAGGAAGAAATCTACATGAAAAAAAGTAGACCCTAGCCACGACGAAACTGAAACACAAATATAAATAAACATACCTGGCCAAGATCCTGCATTGTGATAGCTCCATCTTGTGTTTTTCGGGTCACATCCAGTGACAATGCGCCACTCGTGTCCCTCCATTGCAGGGTAGGACACCTTGAGAGGCATATCGCCTACAAGCTCTGGCCATCGCGCTTCGAGTAAATCCATGATGGCTGAAGCCTGATCAGCTGTTGCAAGTGACCCTAGGATTGCCATAAAATTACCGATAGCAAACCATCGGAAGTCCATCCGTGCAGGACTGACGTTTCCAATGAAGAAACCACCCTTTAATGGCAGGAAGTCGAAAATCCAATCTGGAATCGAGTCCGGAATAACATTAAATTTATTCACAGCGGTGTGTGAATATTCCTCGGTCTTGAACCGGTAAATGTTATTGAGCTGTTGGTGGTCTAACCAAAAATACTCCCGCATGTGGAAACTTAATGCATGGAGCCGCTTGTCTATTTTCTCTAAAAACTCCTTACCATCGCCGTCGGCCTTGATTAGACTCTTAGCCGACCGAAGAGCCATGAAAAACAAGCTCTGGATCTCAATTGGATACCCATAGATACCCTGCACACTCAAAAAATAGAAAACAAACAAGTTAAAACATCGCTTTCTTTTCAGAAAATGTTGTATGAAAATGCAGTTAAGGTGCCGCAGCAACATGTTTAGCCAATGTAATACCTTACTACAATGAAGGTGACCCGAAAGTCTAGGGTTGATTGTGAAACCTTGTTAAGGAGGGTGCTAATCTAAATACCTTGGTATGTTAAATAGAATTCAGCGAACAAATATAGTTACATGAACATAGGTGTTTCAGCTACACGTACCATTCGTCTATCCACCATGCAGCAACCATCTGCACATAACAGAGTTGGAAACGTATCAAACCCATCCGCTAGGCACAAAGTTAAAATCAGCCTCATGCCCCTTTGGCAGTCGGGCATGTCAGCCAGCGTGTAATCGCCAGTGGACTTGGTGTAAGCACGAAGAAGAATTATCCACCAGAATCCTGAATCCACTGGTGCGACTCGCCCAATAGCACTCTCCCCAAAGTCCGCGATCATGGTATCCGTATTCCGCACAGGGTCATGGAGAACCTGCAAATTCGTTGGCAACAGACACCAGACATTTGCAGAGCTACATTAGCTTCATAGAAAGCAATCTGCCAGAAGGTGTTCCGTAATGCACAAAAACTTTACACTTGTGGAAAGTTCAAAACACGACCACTCGGGCACATGACGCAAATTAATAAATGGTCAACAACATCAGTAATACCTTGAAACTCGCAGGCATAACACCTTCACCCAAAGTGAAACAGTCAATCCTTTTTTCGATGGATTGAAGCTGCAAAGTCCTCAACAGGAAATTTTTCACAATTTCCGGTTCGCCATTCATTAAAAAGGCCAGTGCACTAGGTACAAAGTCCCTCACAAAAACCTGAGTTTGCAATTCATGTCAGATTCTGGGAGATAGCTGTGGTTTTCCCGATGCAGAGTATTTTGCAACTGAAACTTCTTTACGGTGCGATCCACCCAGAAGTAACAGCCTTTTCAGTTGGTAATTCTATCGACACTGAATTTGATGCAACCAACAAACTCTCTTAAATCACGCGCTCAGGGGACTGTAAATACAGTTCCCAAACAAGGCCACAACACTTATAGCATATTGGCATGGGAGATAAAACGAATAGATGTGACACATGGAGCATAGCTTCCAACCACTTTATCGTCTCCACTATAAGAACACCAGGTAACGCTTTATTCTACCTAAAAGAACTGCCACGGCGCTAGACAGAACACAAATATTCCAATTAATTGTTACAAGAGCAAGGGACAAATACACTTTTAAATCCGTTTCATTTCAAGTGTGCGCATGTCAACTACAGGTTACTCTGAACTATGTGCTTACATGACTCGGTTCGGCTACATTCAAATAGCCATATTGGGTACAACAAAGGTGATGAACCAATATCACATGTTCCAACCTTGTTACACTTGATTAAACACGTTCAATGCTAGATAGCGTACAAATACATTCACATTGTGCATGGCGATCAACACCGACATTCCATATCCCAATGTTATTTTAACAATCTGTAACACCTACAGAAGAACCAGATGAGAGAAAAGGTAATGGCAAGCAAACCTGATTGTAGTTTAGGGAATCCTCTTCAGGATCCAAAGCTGCTATAGTGCCCACCGGCCTAGATCGGTAGTACACCATGGACAACCTTAGCCTTTCCCATGCGTCCGCAATCATTGGATGAGGCTCAAAAGCATGGTATTCTCGAGGAGTGCCAGCAGAAGAGCGAATGCTGGGAGAAAGAAGCGCTTCCAAGCACTCAGAACTCTTAACAGTCTCCAACTGCCGAGGAGGACGAGGTGAAGAAAGACCCGAGGAGATGATGTCATTGATAGACCTCTCATCGAGAGAAAGTTGGGTCTCGATCTGACGTGGTTTTAAATCCATCAGCTTCCCAAACTCAACGTTCCCATTATCTCCAGAAGCGTAGGAGTCGTTGTTCGTCTCAAGGGTGAGAGTTCTCGCAAAGCTAGTCATGTTGGTCGGCATTAGGTTTCGACTAAGCCTTTGTTACGTTCTTATACTTCTAAACCGGGTGCGTTGGCAGTATATACGTGGGAATGCAGGAGATCGGGAAAGTAATTAGGATCGATTACCCGTTAATGCTTCTTCCTGTGATCAGCTGGAAGGATCTACGAATGATTAGGCTCCTTGTGGCGGTAAACACCAGGTAAGTGCCTATTGAGGGCTTCAATCCACACTTAGATCGATCTTCTTGAACTGGCTACTTCAGGCCAGCTTCCTTCACACTCCCTAGTCGCATTCCTCTCAACATGCGGAATCATCACTTTCTCATAATGCACGAGATTTTCTACGTGCATCGAGAATTGTTCACTGCCCCTGTCTAACCTGCCCTTGCAACTGCCCCGTTAGACATGAGAAGCCAGTTCTCTACTCCCCGCTGTTATGAGGCTGGAAGTGTCAAACTCTGCTTCCGGAGTGCACATTCGAGGAAGACGTAAGACAACGTTGTAAAATTGCTGGCTTGATCAAAAGCTAGATCAGAGCTACTAATCACACTAGCGCGGCGAAGAAGAGACTCAATACAAAGTGAGTTCGGAACCCCGCAGTACTTCCTCCCCGACGATCGAACCACCCTTTTACTTGAAAAAAAAGAGTCCCAACAGATCTGCTCAAAACTCAGATGCACGGTAAAACTAGCTGGCCCTTATCTCCAACTACAAACATTAACAACGACAACCCACTACGACCAACCCCTAGCCTCAAACCCCCAACGCCTCTATCTCACCCTTTCCACATGCGAGGGGCGATAATTCCAGTCCCCTTCTCGCTCGGATCCACCTCGAAATGTCAGAAACAACCACACACGTACCAAACGCGCTTCTCGAGCCGCAGCAGCTTCCCGTTTAGCACCCACCAGGCTCGGGCCTTCCAGTTCCCCTAGAATCACGACCTCTCAAGAGAGAGAGAGAGAGAGAGAGAGAGAGAGAGAGCACAGTGCTTGGCTCTCCGCCACAGCGTCGAATACACTGCCAACGCAGCGTCACCCCGAAAGGAGACTACACTAGCGACACCGTGCAACGAAGTACGAGGGAGGGGAAGGGGAGATGGAAGGCAGGCAGGAAGGGCAGGGGAGGGAGGGGAAGGGAAGGGAAAGAGAGGCTGTGGGGAATGTGAGCCCCCGCTCTCTCGCGCTGGGACAGCAGGCAGCCTGTCTGTCTGTCTGTCTGTCTGTAGTGGCGATCGGTTTGCGGAAGCGAAGAAAAGAGAAGAGCTAGTTGGAACCCACATGTTTATAGGGACTCGCCTTGGCTCCCCCTCCCCCTCCCCGCCCCCGCTCCTTGCTGCTGCTTCCCCCTCGGTCACCGGTCTCCGCCTCCCTCCACTGGTTACCTCCCTTGCTTCTTCCTGTTTCACGTTCATTTTCTGCTCATGTTTTTTTGGCCTTATTTTTATATGGTTTTTCTCTGCCCTCCGGATAAGTTCGAGTGCCAGGCATTAATGCCGGGATTTGCTCCTATTCTTGTAGTATATTTTAACGGTTGGGCTGGCAGGGACGCGCTCTCTCTTTCTCGCTCTCTCTTTCTTGTTCTCTCTCTCTCTCTATCTCACTTCTTCCTTCTCTTTTTGCAAAAAGAAGAAAAGGAAAACAGCCATTTCACATGATTTGCTCCCTTTCCACTATAGCTTTGCTTCCCACGGTCTCACAACCCACATGGGCTTCTGGACTTGGGCTTAGGGCGGCTCTTGTTGGCTGCTTCAAACCTTGCTCCACAGTCTCTTTCCTTTCATGCGCTTTTTAAGACCTGCTTGTGTTAGTAAGTTTGGACCTCAAGGTCAATCAATCATGCACCCACTTGTGGATAATTGGCTCCTTTCCCAAACTCCACTATACAAGTTTCCAACCATTATGTTCACTAGTATATACTTACCCTCACCATGCACATAATTACAAACAGTTAGTATAGTGAAATGGTGTTTGAATGAAGGCCATAGGTAGCAGAGTACTCTCTGCAACAGGATAAGAATTGCATCATCAGGATTACTACAAAAGTGTTGTTAAGTACTACTTTGTCATCTGTGCAGTGGAAGTACAGGTAATGAAGCTCTCTGCCACTCTGATGTGGCATCCTTCCTGCAGCACACACACTCTGTCAAGACATGTTTTGCTTTTCCCTTCTAAATTATATGTTTATTGCATTTGTTAATGTGTTTAGATAGACAAACCAGCCAACAAGCAGTACACCCTGTCTGTGATTTGATGCAGACCCTTCCAGCAGTGTTGTCATGGTGGGATCTCCCTCAGCATTATCCTTTCCTCTTTTCATTTGCACTGATAATTTATTGTTTGTTATACATAAATACTTGCTAATCATGCAAGTTCTACCATCAGTCTTTAAGCATCAACTTTCATACTCATACAGTGTTTCTGAATAATGTTAACAATAATGTCTTAAACATTTTTCAAACAATGATACAAGGCTCTGAATTTATACTCCCATGCTCAATCCAAAGTAACTCTGATCAGTGCAAAAAATAATGTATGTCCAACAATTTTGTATGTGACAAAAGAAAAGTTGTGCACAAAACATTGCTTATATACTTCCAAATGATGGTTACAATGTTCACAAAGTACACCATAATGGAAACTGTATATAAATGTAAATACATACATACAGATTTAAATCAGAGTAAAATAAATGAATAAATACACAATATTATGTGTAGGCACTGGGAGATGTTGGGAATTCAAAAGAGCTGGAGAGGACATCCATTCATTCATCTACTAGAGGGTACTTTTGGTGTTGTCAGGAGGAGGTGTTGGACATAAACAAAGCCCCTTTGGAGCCTCCATGCACCTCCATTTTTTTGTATTTTTTATGTAATAACATTACAAACCCATGATGTCACTCAAGTCAATTGTTTCACAAATACCCAAAAAAATATACGTGATATATATTCCATTAACTACCATTCCTAGGGATACTGCCACAGGGGTCAATCTCTATATAGATATATACACAGCCTTACCCATCAAGAAAAACAAAAAACACAAACCCCAAATAAAAATCAAAATAAAAAGAAGAGAGCAAAGAGCTTGTCAAATGTGGAAAATTTGTGAGTTTTAGTCTCACACACACAAGGGGAAAGAGAGAAATACTTTCATTGTAGTGATAATAATATATGTTTAAAACAGGATATTTTTTAGCTCCTCGTGATATTATAGCTCATGTCTAATATTTTATATAATAGTGTGTGTATTGTGAGTACAGTAGCAGCCATCAAAGAGTATCATAAATTTCCCACTCAGAATCACGTTATACATACCATTTCATTTTATTTCATTCTTGTCTACATTTTTGAAATGATAATAAAATAAAGTAAATCTAATTGTGACAGTTGAATGGAGGCCAGAGTGGAAGGGTGAAGGGCTCCAGAAATTCCTTTCATTGCAACCTCCTGGAGATTGTAAGTGTGTGCAACTATAAAACCATTGAGGATGGATGGATGGATGGAAATGGGTGATGAATGAATGTATTTCTTGGCTGGATGCACGGCAGGACACGTCTATGTATAGTTGTGAGCAAGTTTAGTAAAAGCCACGGTCATGGGACTCTTTTTGGGCACTGTGTCCTGTTTTTTTGCTCATTTGCCATATGCTTATCCATGACATACATTCTGGAAATTCCACCCAAAACTGAGACCTGATCCTCAGTTGGTTTCAGGGAAAATTGGCAGAGACCTTGCTTGATTGTTCATTTCAGGGCCTGCCTGCCTGGCTCCTGGGTACAATTGTTCCCATGCTCCCATGGCTTGGGAACACAACAGATGACTACTGAAGATCCTCAACTCTTCATGCTTCTATATGTGTAATCGGACTTAATGTGTGAAAAGAAAGACTGAGCTTATTTTCTTCTTATTTTCCTCCCTTCTTTTCCTTTCATCTGCTGCCAGTTTTTGCAGACTGCTTGTCTGCTTTAGTGATTTCTCCCATTTTTCATATTTATTTATTTATTTAGTTCCTTTTATGTGGTTTTGGGTGTTGTTGTTTGTTTGTTTGTTTGCTTGCTTGAGCAGGGGGCTTATCTAGTGCTAATTTCTATTCACACAAGCCAAGGATTATGCAATTGAGTTTTGAATTCTCAACTTATTTTGTGCAACTAGTTGTCATTGTTTTGTATTTTATGATCATTGCAAATTTCTCTCATATTGATTATTCATGGATTTTCAACATCTTTTTACAAAAACCTCATGGAAGCAAAATAAATGAGATCTGAATGTGAGGTTGTGGCATAAACCATGACCCTAAACCTCAAATCTCATATCACATGTGTTATTGATGTTCTTCAATTTTTAGGATGTGGGACAATTTTGTATTAGACAGAGTGATTGTTCCTTTCAGGAGTAATATAATCAAATTCATGAAATATAACATGGGTGTTTCATGTTGAAGACTATTATAGTTATGAAGTTTTCTCATGGAAACAATTAAGTGCCAATTTTTGTTCTCTGTGGGTTTAGAGGTGCAGCCTAATTTACTTGATTGAAATCTTAATTTTGAAGAAATTTTACACTCTTAAAACGTCAAACTGGCATATATATATATATATATATATATATTCAAAGGCATTAAAAAATGGTCAATCTATTTTTATTTGTATATTTTGTCATATTTCAAATGTTTTAAGAGAAAATACCGTGTTTTTTTTTTTGTTGAAGCATATACCTTGCAGTAAGATAAAATATCCTATTCAAAGTTATTTGATTTAAAAAATAAAATGAAATAATATAAAACAACCACAACCACAACCACAACAAAAGTTTTCACATCATCAAAAACAGAAGATAAAATAAATAAATGAAAGGGTTCAGAATAACATGTTAATCAGAAAACACTCTTACATATTATAATTATTTTCCATGTTACAAAAAACCACACAATAATGAAGCTTTTGTGTGTGTGTGAACATACATATTCACACACAGTAAAACACCAATTCATTTATTTCTAAAATATACTTAAAATAGGTATGATAGATTATTCTGGTGTCCTAAAAATACAATGTTCAAATGTATTGCCAATGCCAATATCTAGAATAAAAACTGTTGCAATCAGAACCTTATAGAAGATAAAGTTGAAGATTCAAAAAGAAAAAGTTTATTTTGAGTTTTTTTCAATGTTTGTAAAGATATACTCAACTTACTTATATACAAGAAGTGGAAAAATAATTTATTTTCTGTGAACAAAATAACAGACTAAAGTTATTCAGCATATTTCAAATTGATTACTTGCATTATGCATTGAGACAATAATAATATATATATATATATATATATATATATATATATTTTAATTCTTAAATTCAAATGTTGAACTAAAACTATTTTTAAATCTAAGAGCATGATTCAGTTGTTTTCATATGTAAATCTTCATATTTAGAAAATATGACATGGGTTTGTCCTATAAACGTGACTAGTGTTAAATTACTTGCATTACTTTATTCATTAAATAATAATTTATGGGAATTATATACATAAATAATCATTACAACAAAAAGCTTGCAAACTGAAAACAGATAAAAGTGTATAATCTACACTTGATAAATTTACAAAGTGTATAATCCAATAACAATACCATATGATTTAGGTTATGTAATTAAACAAAAATTCGATTTAAAAACACTAAACATATTTGAGCATTGTAAATTATGTGATTCAACACAAACATGTTTATATATGAATTTTGTCTACAAACAAAAGAAAAATAGAAAAAGAACAATTTTGATAGATTGAAATCCAACTACAAATCCTAAATTTAAAAAACATGAAGAGATATGATTTAATTTAAAACATATATGGAATCTATTTCTATATTTGCCAAAATATCATGATATTGACTTGATTAAATTAAAAGAGATTATATATATATATATATATATATATATACACATATGAAGATAATTTTTATTTGATAATATTACCAAATCAATAATTAAAAATAGCAATAATATAATTTCTAAGGATTGAACATACAATATAAGTATGTTGCTTTTAAAAAAAGTTCTTCATTAATTTTTTTTATTTATGTATAACAAGTTTTTTTAATTTTTGAAATAAAACACTCAATAAAATGAGATTCAACATATTAATAAATCAACCAATCAATATCTAATTTTAATATATATTTAAAATCAATATAATAAATATTATAGAATAAGAATTTATAAATGAATAGAATATAAGTTCAAGTAAAAATTAATACAAAATATACAAAAATAATAATTTCTCATCTATTAAAATATTAAATTAATAATCATTTAAAAACTTGGATTATATAATTGTTTATGCATGATACATACTTGTGTAAACAAATTTTCAATTAAATTCTTTACACAAGTAAAATTTTAAAATGATTTGTATTTTATATTTCTATATCAGCCATATATCATATTTTTTAAATTTATTTATGGTGTATATTTTATACTAATATAAACTTTACTTTTTTAAAAAATACAAATTTATATTTCTAAAATATTACTATGATGTGGTAATTGTCCTTCTACTCACATAGAGTATAATAATTTTGACATATTCAAATGAATGACAAATAATTTTATTTTTCTAAAAAAATAACTAATGTGTATATAAGGAATATAATACCAGAGTTATATGAAATCTGTAAAAATATTAAAAATTACTCTTTTAAATTTTATATATATATATATATATATATATATATAATGTTTACAATACAAGGACATAGATTTCTGTTGTTTTAAGATGGTGATTTGGATATCCTTTTTGAACACAAATGATAAACACTGATTTCTATTCTGAGTGTAATTTATAATATAATTCTTAAGTGAGTATATGGGTTTATGCACTGACTTTTATAATAAAATTAATTGCAAACTTATTAAAATATATATGATCCACACTGTTATCTACTAAAATTCTGAACATGTACTGAAATTATGATGCCAACATTATGATATCCCAATTTCTAATTACATGTTACAACAGAATTACTAAGGTGAAAGTAGTGAACCGAAATTTATTTGGTCCATGAATATATTTTCATTACAAACCATTCTTAATTTATTTTTTCATTAAATACCTTCAATTCACCAATATTCTAAAGTCTATCCATCCAACAGATGCTCAATAATTCACACATCCTTGCAGCGAATATGCTCAACTCAAAACACTGATTCTCTTTCTTTTTTTATTCATAAATATTAGTAATAATGCATTGGATTTACAATGGAAGAGGGAATAAGGAAAAAGGTGTTTCTTCAAAGTGAGCTAAAAAGAATGCAAAATGAAAAAAGAAAAGAAAAAGGAGCGGGGTTTCTACCCAAGTCCCGCGGGCAGGGCCCTTTCTTCGGTTCCAACCCACCCCTTCCCCAACCCTCAATACCGACCCTAATTCCCTGCCCTGGGGGTCTCTTCATACCGCCTTCATCAGTTTCCCAGCCCTAACAAAGGGCCTCTCTGAACCATCACACCCGCGCCAACTAGATGGACGAACTGACTACCGGACGAATATGGATGAATGCAATTTATCTGTGGCGAATCATCCCAGTCCCTGGAGGCTCTGGATACAAAGGAGTGATGTAATCCTGAGCAAAGGGGCATTATATACCTTTATACCTGCCATTGCAGGCTCTGTACCAATCCCACCAGAGTAAAACAGTGGTGTTCGGACTGTTGTCATGTGTTTGTGGATGAATGAATTCAGGTTGTGGATGAGGTGATTGATGGATGGATGGGTGGGTGGAAACAAGTTCCTTGTGATGCAATATCAATTAGGGTGGCTGCTGGGAGGGGTAGGACCCCACCCTTGGGAACAAACAACTGCCTGCCTTTTATAACCATGGGAACAAGCTTAGTGCTTTGGAAACCACACCCAGCCAACTGTGAGACCTGGTTTCACACTCAGGAAGTGATTGACACTCCTTAGCATGCCTTTGCACTTCCTATTTCTTTTTCTCCTCCTTATTTATCTTTTCTTTTTGTTCTTTCTTTCTTTCTTTCTTTCTTTCATTCTTCAAAGAGCTGACCATGGGATAGGAACTTGGGGCAGGGGGGGGGGGGAGTCTCCCAGCACAAATGGCATGATTTGGGGGGCAAGCTCATCTCCTTGCATTGGGACCTTCTGGGCTGCTGCTGCTGCTCTATTTTCTACATGACTTATGATCTACCCTTCATGTCATCTGACATTGCATGAACATTCTATCCCTCTCTAGCTGTCTTTTTTCTATATTCATTGTGATAATAATTTCAGATTTTTTTATATGTTCTAATCTTCATACTAGTATTAGATGGCATTTTTCTTCCTAGTTTTGTTCTAGAAGACAAAGATATGAATTTTTTATGTTTTATTTAACTTGTTGCATCATCCCTCCTAGAAAGGAAAGAAATATTGTGGAGCCATCTTTCCATATATATATATATATATATATATATATTGATGTATGAAATATTGTATAATACTTCTTGTTATTGTGTTTTACAAAATTTGTGTGCAAGTAGCAGAAAATTTTTCTTCTGTGGCTGTGCACCAAGGTTATAAACAATGCATACATGTATGTGAATATGTGGATATATATATATATATATATATATATGCAATTGGTGTGAATCAATTGTTTTCTACTTCATGTTTATACCACATCTACCCCAACAATATGGATGATGAAACTAATGAGTTAACATGGATGATAAAAACCAGGTAAATGGATGATAAAAACCAGGTAAATGGATGATAAAAACCAGGTAAATGGATGAAGACATCCATGAGCATGGATGTAAATATTTGTCAGGGTGTTATATACTGATTTGACTGTACATGCAACATTATCAGCATATCTTGGAGGCTTGTGAGTGCCTCAACAATGCAACCTTTATACAAAAATTGGCACACAATTGTTGTCTTCAATATAAAAATGGTATATGTCTACTCATGAACCCTACCAATGCATTAAAAAAGAAAAGTAAAGTAATACTAGGTTTTTTCATGTGAAAAGTAAAGAATTCATGTGTTTTTTCACTGTGGAGATTGATAACTTTGTTGTTCTTAACTGAAGACATGCAATTACAAAATCTGTTGATATTATCATGTATTCTTTGAATCCTACCAAGGTGTTATGTAGTCTAATAGAAAATCACTATCTCCCTGTGAATTGGAGCTTGGTAGGAGAGATATATGTAAATATATATATATATATATATATATAACAACTGTTACAAAGTTTGCAACATTACCAATAAAAGGTTTTCCAAAGTTGTATCATACTTTGGTTGCAATTTTAAGAACTTGGATTCAAATCAAATTGAAACTGCATACTTTATAGAAAAAATTCCCAAGGTTTAAAAAATTCAAAAAACAATGTTCAAAACATCAAACTAGATAAATCACAATACTTCTTCTTCATTATTATTATTATTATTACAGAAGATAAACAGGGATATATTAAGTTTGATTCTTTGCAACATATGTTCCAAGAAATATATATATGAATAACAATATTATGATTAAAATGTGTATATGTATTAATATATATATATATATAGAGAGAGAGAGAGACTTCTAGTGTTATTCCTTCAAGATAAGATAAATGTATATTATATATACTACATCAAAATACTTTGAGATGTTTTAAATTATTGTAAACCTAAATAAATCGCCTGTCACTTTCAAGACAACTTTCAAAACCTGTAAACACTTATGTGAGTGTAAAAAAAAAGGTGTATCTAATTTCAACAATTTTAATTAACTGAAGTGAATTACTTATTTTGATTAATAATAAGTAGAATCATCAATATAATTTTATTTAGTAATATTTTTAACAATATGTATAAATTTGAGGTTTACAAGAAGTTTTTTGAGCTCAAATCATTCAAATGATAATTTTCCGATTCCACATGCTTCAACAGGATAAAACAATGAATGAATGAAAAAAAACATATTTGAAAAGCTAATACAAACAATGCAGATTGTATATTGAATAGAAGGTATTAACTTGTTACCACATGGTACAGAAATAATCTATTAATAGCACAAAAAAGAAGTGATCTAATAACTCATGAAATTGTAGTTGAGTAGTAAGCTTAGCAATATCTATTACCCATTACTCAATGCTCTTAACTTTGCATGCTTAGGTACAAAGAGTTAGGATGTCTTTCTGTACCTTGCTCCCACTCTGTTAATGCATCAGGCACATCCCATTTTTGTGTCAAAAAAAAAAAAAAAAAAAAAAACATTTTAAAATTCTTAATGCAACCTTGACATGGATTATTAACTTATCCATTCAAAGAAACTTTCATTTCTTCTTTAGATGAAGTCCTTTTAATCCTGTAATTAAATTTCTTAACATGTAGACATTGGAAAAATTAAACACTTAAAATTTGAAGCATTCATTCAATATGAATATTATTTTCAAAAAAAAATTTATGTTTTGCTAAGTTGTAATAATATGTATTGGCAATTTGACTACTACAGTCTATTGTTTCTTGTATTCTAGTAAGACACAGTATGAATCCGAAAGAATCTTATCTAATATCATGATAAAACTGGTGATAAAAAGTTTCTTGCGAATAACAAAAAGTGATAAACCATCATTTTATGTTAAGATTTTTTCAATTTTGCAGATACTGTATAATTATTATATTAATAAAATTCAAGACTTAAGATCAATATATATGTATATATATATATATATATATAAACAAATTCTCTGCTCTTTTTTTCTATTTATGGTTTAATATTTCTAATACATCCAGGTGCACACAGGTTTCAAACAATACCATGAAGATATGATTTATTTTATTTTATTTGTACTTTTTTATCTTATTTGATTTGTGTGCCTAGTATATACAATCTTTTGTAAACTTTGATGAATTAATGTAAGTTTTATTCAACTTTTAAAAGTTAATTAGAATAATATTAGAAATCCCTATGACTTCATGTCATTTGATGTTTTTAATTTAATACATTTTAAATATCATAAAATATGCAAATGCAATTATTAATGTATTGTGAAATTTTTAAAAATTACAAAATAAAATATAAACATTAAGAATCAGTGATACTTTCACAAAACATGGTATCAAATAATTTAAATGAGTGCTAAGTCTGGCTTTTGAAAAGAAAAATAATAATCATGTGTTTCCCAAAATGCTTTGTTTTGGAAAGGGTTGAAATTCTTTTGAAGCCTTTGTTGGAAATTTGATAGCAACGTTTTCACATTCTTAAGTAAACAGTGTTATTGAATTATATCTTAAGTTGCATTTTACAAGTCCCATTACTTTTAGTTAAAAATCAAATTGTTTAAGATTTGAATGATGAGAATTTTAATTATTTTTTATTTCACTATTTTAAAATTTTAATTTAAAAGGAAAAAAATAATCAAAAATCAAAATCAAAATCAGACTTTATCACCCATGTGTCAGAATATTTTTAGCTTTTCAAAGCTCTCCCTTTTGATGTTTTGGCAGTGTTTGTGCTATGGCCCCATGTGGATTCTTCATTAACACTGCTGTGTTTATATATACAAAAGCACTACCAAGGACACTTTATGATATTGTACCAAGTCTTCAATATTGTTGTTAAAAAATATATCGTGTCACAATTTAAAACTTTGGTTGAAGAAATAATCTCAAATGTATTTTTGCTTTATAATGCAAAATTGCCAAAGTTTCATTTTTCTTTAAAACAGAAAATAAAAACAACAAAAAAAACACAAACAACAAAACTACAATAAATGGTTGTCATGTGACAAGTCAAGATTGGCTCATTATCATTCTAAAGTCACATGAAAACACATGCACATGGGGCAACATTGGGTTCCATGTTATTAGCATTCATTCATGGCACAGATAATCACACACTAACATAACATAGGGGACAAGATGGTCCATATTAGGATTTCCAACCCAAAAACATGTGAGACAGAGAGACACCATCCATCCAACCCCCAACACAGTTATAGCTGGAGCCAGCAATGCACAAATTAGGGTTAGGGTTTCAACAATAGGGAGCAGTTTTTTGGGGCTTTGGGCAGAGAGGCCTGGCCCACCAGATCATATTCTAATTCTTCTTCTTCTTGGAGTCTTCTTTCCCTTTTGCTTTCTACACCATAATTTGGCACCAACACTCTGGACCAAGCATGTTGTGCATGCATTGAAAAATCATCAAAGCCTCTGAGGGACATGAGAAGTGAGAGGGAAAGGATGAGGAGGAAGCCTCCTCATGGAATGGGTGTGCCCTCTGCTGTTGACACACTGGCCCTCTGCTGTTGACACACTGGCCCTCTACTGGAGAACCTGCCCAGGCTTAACTTTCACCAGGGAATCTTTTTTGGATCTTATGCAGATCCCTTTTCTCCTCTCTCTCTCCCCCTCACCTGTGTTCAAAATTGCATCAAGCTTAGCAACAGAAATGGATGCATCTTGAGAAGGGGACATTTTGTGGTTGAAGGGCATTGGACCAGAGAAAACACATGGAGTGAACAAAGATAAACAATGTTTTTAGGCATGGAGCTGTTTGTCTTCAAACTTTAAAGTTTTAGAAATATTGAATACATAATCATAAAACTACTTTCTGTATATGCCTAGGCAACATCTAACATTCTTTTTTTCTTATATTAGACAAATTCTGCTTATGGGTGTGCAAATTAAGAATCAGAAAATGGTAAATCAATGAATAAAACAACTAGTGCAACTAATTTTTTTAATGAAGTAAATGCTAACTTCAGTATGTCCATCCTTTTAAATTAATCAAGAGTGTGGCAGAGCATGAATGGGCCACCATTTGCGCTGAAGAGGTTGAGGTCTGTCCAGGCCCGGGCAGCCAGGCTCTGCTAATTTTGCTTGTGGAGATAGGGATTTGCCCCACGGGCAGCAGACCTCCTTCTGGGTATTAAAATTAGGGCAGAAGAGCAGGAATTTCTGCAGGCCCCATGTTGTGGATAGGTTATCACATGGCGATATCCGCACCAGCAGCGTTTCTATTGATATCTACATCATCAGGGTTTCTCGCAAGCTGTCGAAGCTGGATTGATACCCTCCGTCTTCTATATTTTATTACTGTTACCTTTTATTTTTACCCTCCTCTTCTTGTTATTCATGCAGGAATAACTACGTAAATCCTAGCCTTGGTGCAAATAATCAGCAAATGCCTAGTACTTGGTGCTAAAATGGGTAGCTTGCTAAATGGAGCAAGATTCCCTGTGTGTTAGTTTCACACTATAATCTATAGTTTCATAGGAGGAGAATGGACAAGGAAATATCCTTCAAAGAACATATGTGATCAAATCTGTTTCCATTAGATTAAGCCTGCAGTCTAGACTTCTGTTGACGCCTTATAATTTTCCTAAAATCAAAGACTCAAACGTGGCTGCTTTAACTATTATAATTATTGTGGAAAAAATAACTTCTTGTACCAAAAGTATAATTTCTTAATTATTGTGTTATTTAACTCATATCATACTCACATTGTATATTATATAACATTTTGAACAATTTTCTTGAATTCATTTTCCACTTTTGTTACCCCTTGCTATAAATATAGAGGAATAAAATTGGGATTTTTGTACAAATACTAGCGACCAACAAATCTCCTCAGAATAGGATTTTGTACAAACTCCCACTTTTGGTGCCCTTTCCATGGGCATAAAACAAGAGATGTTGATAGAGAGCAATAATAATGACAGCAACAAACAACAACAAACAAACACCCAAAACCCCCCCAAACCCATCCATTAATGACATGTTTTTTTCCACCAGTTAGTGGGGATCATGACCTCAGCAGCTTTGACATCAATTGTTTCTTTGAGTCTCTTCAAACCCTCTGTCAAATGGGGTACAAATCCTTTCTTCTGACCTTCACACACACCATATTTATTTATTTTTAAAATCCATCTCTTCTCCTGTCTGTTTCAGTTCATCCAGCCACAAGTGCTGACATGGCATGGCATTCCTTCTGAAAGACATATTCCCATTTTTCATTTTTTAAAACTTTATTCAGTTTTGTGAAATTTATAATCCTTCTTTAATGATATAATATATGTATTACAAAAATTACAATTTAGTCTAATTTTAGTCATCTATACATCAAAAAAATTAAGATTTTAATTTTTTTTGTTTAATATATCTAATACTAAATATATAGTTAATATAGTTAGTAATATAAAAATTTGCTATCATCAAACATTTTATTGTTTATGAATTACTATTAAATCAAATAAGATGGTTTGTTTAATATTTTAAAATTTATGATTATTTATTATTAACATGTTATATAATCTAAAAAATATTTCATAAATATCTAAGCTAAAATCATATAAGCCATGAACAAGTTATATTTATATATATTGTTAAATGAATCTATATTAATTTCTTTAAAAATTATTTTATATTAAAAGATTTCTTACAATTTATATTTTATAAAAAGAGCTAATTATATTTTTATAGAAATACAGATTAAATTATTAGAAGAATATTTTTATAACTATGTATTTAATTATTTTATAAATAAGAATAAATATACCATGATAAGAATAAATAAGTATACATATATTAATAAATTATGGTTAGAATAAATAAGTATACATTTAAAATATTATAGAAATATATGGTATTTTATTTAAATTAATATATTTAATATAATGGCCTTGTTTGCCATATAATTAAAGTTGTCCTTGTGGGGGTTTCAAAAGTGGGTAGGAGCAATGTTTTTTACAATTTGGTATATATCTTATTTAGTAGATGCTTAGGATATTTTAGGATTCTAGCAGTTATAGTATTTAATTTTTTACAACCATAATTGTATGTATATTGTCATGTAAATAAAGATCATTATACACAACAAATCAAGTGCCATAAACTAATATCAAATATGCAATCAAATATCAATAAAAAATGCATAATAAATACACCTTCAAGAAAAAATAAACAATCATAATATAAGTCAAGCATCTATTACTCCACCATGGAAGAATCAAAGAGTGCAAATACATGTGGAAAGAGTGAAGCTTTATTAAATGACTAAACCACCATTACCAAGTAAAACTAACAATAATAGGCTCTCCAAAACACTCACAATACTTGACTTGATAAGAATGCCAAGTCAAGAAGAATTTATCCATTATATCTTTAGATCCTAGGTGAAAAAAATTATCCATTGGATGAAAAAAATAAAAAAAATAAAAAATCTAAAAACGTTGTCGGGTAGAGAGAATTTGCCTTGGGAAAACGCTGGGTTCCTAGCTGCTACTAGAACTAGCAGGGAACATGAGAGGAAGCCATGCAAGTATGTTCTATACTTGCATAATATTTATTCAAGCTTTCAAGTTATACTTATATTATACTTGTACAAGTCTTGTATAAATATAAAGTATAAATACTTGAATAATACTTGTATACATACTTATATAATACTTGTATAAATCCTTGATATAATACTTGTACAAATACTTGTACAAGTATTATATATAATACTTGTAGAATACTTGTAGAATACTTATATAAATACTTGATATAAATATAAGTATATATACTTATATAAAAGGTATAAGCAAAGTATGTATGTATTCAAGTATACCTCAAAATACAACCGCATATGAGGAATACAAGTTATTCAACAAGCTGAAACTAAATAAATCACTAAAAATTCATCCAAAGGTCGAATCAAGCGTGCTTATAGCCTATGGAAAGCCAATAATCCATTGTAAAACATATCAAAATTTCACAAATAGATGACTTACCATTTAAAAGTTATGGCTAAAAGAAGTAGGCGCTAAAATTTCCAAGCAAATGCAAAGGCAGCAAAGCTCCTCTTCACTTCAGCCTTTGTTGTGATCACTTTCCTTCTCCAAATTGGACATGCAATAGCTTTTTAGAAAGCTCACTCTATCATCTAACTTTTTCTAAAATTTTGCATGCATGTCTCTCAAACTCCAGATTTTGTAGCTAGTTGATTCTACTCTTCAAACCCTAGCAACAATTTGCCCTCTTTGACACTTCACGGCTCATAAAACTTTCATCAAAGCTCCAAATGTATTGATTTTTGTTTTTGTGGAAAGCTTACACAAGCTACTACAAGCATCTAAAATATCAAAAAGATTGAAGAGACTTTCCGACTTGGGTGGTTGAACAAAGTCTCTGCCCCTCTTCATCAGGTGGCAGCAAACCCTTTCTCACTCTCAAGCTCACAACTTTTGCTCTCCAACTGCAAATGCTACAAGAAATGTCTTGATAGAAAGCTAGCACAATTTTCCACACTCTCTATAAATTTCACTAAGAAAAAGTTGAAATCAAACTTGCAGTAGCAGCTCGAAGTTTCTGCCCCTCTTCGTCGGGTGGCAGCAAACTCTACTCTACTAAAACAAGCATAATGTTTTGCTCACAACTCCAAAACAAGCAAGTAAGTAGGTTCTAAAATCCTCACAACTTGAAGAACACACCTACTAATTTTCATTACAAACGCTTCTATATCCACGGAGCTATCTCTCTCCAAAGTTCAACACTCAGAACTGCCTCTTTTCCTCGGTCTAGCAAGAGGAGTATATCTCCCTTTCTTTCCATATTAGACTATGAGATGTCCACATGGGCAGCCAAATCCTATTGGATGGGCCTTATTCACCCCATGCTCTTCTTTCTTATCCCTCACAAGGTCCATTCTACCTCAAAAGTCAACAAGAAAGGTAAAACAACCTTTACTTTTCTTCTAATTACAAAAGAGTCTATTCTAGGATATAAATAAAGTAGGAACAAAACAAATAGCCATCTTAATTCACTAACTAAGTGGCTATAATAAATCCTCTCCTTATAATATCTTCTAAAATAACCTCTAGCACTCACACATATATTAACAATAGAAACAAGATTTTTAATATTTTTATACACTGCACGTAAATACAATACGACAACGTAAAGTAGAATAATAAAATATAAACTAATCTATTATATCACTAATTCAACATGACCTTGTACTCAATGCCGCATATTATGACAATTGTTTTATAATATCAAGGACACAAATTGAAAGAAGATGCATAAATCAATAAAATCTATATTTAAAAAAAAATGATAAAATAAAAATAAGAAAGTATATATATTCAAGAAGAAATTGGAATTACTATTGCCAAAGAGTAAAAAATATAAAGATTCTTAAATTAGATTAAAAATAAAAAAGGAGTTAATAAGAGTGAAGAAAGCTTCATTCTTGTCTCCACATATATTATCTATTGAAGAGTTATGTAGCGGTGTTCTATAAGACCTCTAACATATGTCTAATTTGTAAAATATGTGTCAAACTTGCAAGATAAGTTTCTTATATATGTGCCAGGTATTTAGCTTATTCTATAAGTTATTAACATCTACAACATATAGCTAACTTGTTGGTTAAGTTTTTAACCTACTAATTGTTAAGGATACAAGAATATTAAAAAAGAGACTTAAATCAGGACATGGTTTCTAGAAGAAACCAACAAGAACTTGAATTAATCACATGAGTATAGAAACAATATCAAGAAAGGTGAACTAAAACTCAAAGAGATGCGTTGTCAAGACTGAAGAACTTTTTAGCCTCAATTCCTGTATACACTCTTGTCTAGGATGCTTCTTGAGTGACTTCCATCAAACTAAGAATCTTCTTGAGTGGCTTCTACCAACTGGGAAGCTTCTTGAGCTCCTTCCATTAATTAGAAAATTTTTCAAGCTACTTTCACCAACTAAGAAGCTTCTCAACCGACTTTCACTAACTCAAGAAGCTTCTAGAATATTCTAGAAGGTTTTATAAACCTTCAAAGTATATGTCTCTAACATCACCTCTTTTTCTAGCAACAAGTTCCAAAAAGAATTCGAACTTATTATATACGTAAGAAATCAAAAATATGTTATATTAGTCAAACTATATATTTTGTTCTTGAGCAATAGGTTCTACTAGTTCTTGAAGAAATTGCCTATGGCCTTAAACTAGTATCTCCATGGTTGAAATATCCCATCAACGGATGTGATCTTCATTGCGGCCTTCAAAACATCCTCCAAGTAAGATCTTAGGACTAAAAAGATTTATCTTTCCAAGCTTGAGCAATGTTATTAAAGCTCAAGTATTAGAATCAAGACTTGCATGGTTGGATCTTGCTCCTAATGGCTCCAACCAAGGTCATACTTGGCGCTAAAATATATTGTCTTCACTTTGCTCAATTGAAGGCTGTGAAAATTGTACTAATTCATTTGAAGCTTACATGACAAATGAATCTTCTGAGTCTTATTCTTTCAATGCTAAAAGGTTTGACATGGTGACTAACTTGCTTCTACAACTCTATTCTATCTTAGAATAAATGACTACATATTGATAAAGGCTTTAATTTAACTCTCTTCCTCTTTATGAATATTCCTTGAATCCAATCTTTACTAAGAAGTTATCATTGAATACGTTTGGATTTGTGAGATAGAGTCGATAAAATTCTTGTATCATTTGAGATGCACTAGTAAAATTTTTGGCTAGTTCCTATATGTGCTTATTAATGTCATAGCCCTGTTAATGAACAAGATATTCTAAATTGTCCTACCTTTGCCATAAATCAAGTACCTTTTCAACCTCGTATTCTTCATGGTCTTTAATTTTGATATTAGGCAGTAATTGTTGTACTCAAAATATGCGACTCTCTATAAGGTTCTAAAAGAAAGACATAAAAAATTAGATGTACTTTCATAATAAATGGTAATTTCAAGCAATATGCCATTGGATTGATTTGCTTCTAGATAGAAAATGGTCTTAACCTTCCATAGTCCAACTTATTGCATGGCTATTTGGTCTTGATGTTCCATTGAAGAAGCCATATCTTATCTCTAATATGAAAAGCATGCAATTAAGTCTTGAGTTTATTTACAAATACCTTTTAAGCATCTTGAGCTGCTTATAATTGAAGCTTCAAGGTTATTTGGTGTTGCGATAGATGCTTTGTAAATCCTTCAGCCATTGGATAGTTGATCTTTGACATACTCCATAAATTAAGCTTTGGATGATATCCATAGCTGGAATAAAATAATGTTTGCTGAGTTGAGGCATGAGCAATATTATTATATACAAACTCTACTAATGGTAGATATAAGATCCAATCGTTTTGTTGATAGTTAATGCTGCATTATAAATATTGCTCTAAAACTTGGTTAAGTCCTTTTATTTGGCCATTAGTTTGAGGATAGAAAGCCAAAAAAAATTTAATATCCACCTTCAATATTTTAAAAAGATTTTTTTAGAACTTAGATATGAATTGAGGTCTTCAATCAGATACAACATCATTTGGTAGGCCATGATATCGATATATATTGTTCAAAAAAGAGCCTTGCTGTTTTTTCTCTAAATACAATCTTTTTATAAGGAATGAAATGAGTCATTTTTATAAGTCGATCAACCACTACAAAGATATTGTGCAATGAATTGGATGGTCATAGATCTATGATGAAATCTATGAAGATAGAAAACCATGACTATCTTAAAACAAACAAAGATTATAAGAGTCCATAAGGGTGATGTTGGGGATTTAAAGACCTTGAACAAATGTCGCAAGAGAACACAAAGTCCTTCACTGCCTTCCATATTTGAGGCCACCAAAAATATTGGAAAATAAGTTCTAAAGTCTTATTAAATTCAAAGTGACCCATAGTTGAAATATCATGGCGAGATTAAAGAATATGCAGTCATATTGGTTCTTTTGGAATATACAAATATTCTTCAAAGTATAGAAGGTCTTCCTCAAATTTGAACTTATCAATATTTTTTTTTAAGCAATACTTGACATCAAGAGCCAAAGCATCATTTGTGGTTGCAGTACACATCTCATTGAGGAAACTAAAATCAATAAGCGCCAATGTAATAGTGGTACAAAGACAAAATTGCTTTGATTTCAATAAAATTGTATATTGTTGATCAAAGGCTGCCTCTCCTATTCTTGATACAAGATATTATTTCCTTGATAAAGCATTAGACAATCCTTGTTGCTTCCCAGCTTGATAAGTGATAACAAAGTTAAATAAAAATATCAACATATTCCATCAAGCTTGGTGGCAATTAAAAATCCAAGCTGATATAAAATATTCCAAGTTCTTGTGATTTGTATATACAATCATAGAATACATTGATCCTTCAAGAAAATGACACCATTCTTGAAAAGAATCTATAATAGCAAAAAACTTCTTATTATGGATTTTATAATTAATTTTGATAGCAGAGAATTTTTGAAAATAAAATATAACAGAATGGAATTTATCATCTATACCTATTTATAAAAATACAACCCGTAGTATAAAATTTGAAGCATTAGTCTCTATATAGAATATCTTAATAAAATCTGGATGCACCAATATTGGAGCTGTAATAAATGCTATCTTGAGATTTTAGAATGTCTTCTCCGTTTAAGACCCCCATTCTAATTTGTCCTTACATGTCAATCGAATAAGAAGGGTGATAACTTGAGAGTAATTTTTAATGAAGATCTGATAGAAGTTAACAAATCCAAAGAAACATTGTATGTCTCTGACAATCTTCGGAATAGCCCATTGCATAATTGCCTCTACCTTCTTGAGATCCATCGTCAAATCCTCAATAGATATGATGTATTCTAAAAATTCCATGTCAGGTTGATGAAATATATATTTTTTTAGTTTGGCATACAAATCTATATCTTGTGACATTTGTAATACCAACTTAACATGCCCCTCATATTCTTTTGGATTTTTTGAATAGATCAAGATGTCATCAAGATAAATCACCACAAATTTGTCTAAGTATTTTTGAAAGATATCATTCATTAAACATTAAAAGATAGCAGATGCATTTTTTAGTCTAAAGGGCATGATATTATATTCAAAATGTTCATACCTTGTCTAAAATATGGTCTTCCATTCATCTCCCTTTTTGATCCATATTAGGTTGTATGCTCCACAAAGATCTATCTTAATATAGATCTTGGCTTCGCCAAGTTGTTCCAAAAGTCCTGAAATTAATGGTAGTGGGTAACGATTCTTCACCATTATCTTATTCAATCCCTGATAATCAATGCACATATGCAAAGAACCATCCTTCTTCTTCACAAAAAATATAGGTGCACATGTTGGAGACTTTGAATGCCTGATGAAGTTCTTTGCAAGATTTTCATCAATATAATCTTTTAATATTAAAAATTCATTTTGACAAAGATTATAGATTGGATTAAAAGATGGTTGTATTCTTCCTTAAAGATCTATAGTATAATCGTATGGTGGATGCTTTAGCAATATATCAGTATTTTTTTTCTAAAAAATATCTTAAAATTTGCTCTATTGCTTTGGAATACTGATTAATGAAGTCAGATCTTTTTAAAATGGAATTGCATAAATAAAAAACAAAGTATCTTCTTCAGTCGATCTTATAAAAAATTTTGCTCTAACAAATAAAGGCTTATTAATTTGTGGCTTTTTATAATTTTTTTTGTAGGAATCTCTATTGAAAATGTTATCCTTTGCAACCTCCAATCTATAGATGAATTATGCTTTTTCAACCAAGACAATCCAAGAATAACATGATTTAAAAGAGTCCTAATAATGTTGAATACAATCTGGCTTTTATGATATTTAAACAACACTTTTATAGGCATGGTTTCATGGATGATACTACCAAAGGATAAAGATGATCCATATATTACTTCTATATGAATAGATTTGGATTTCTATACCAGAGGAATTTTATAAAGCTTAGTAAATGCTTCATCTATGAAACAAGCAGATGCTATTAAATCTAACAAAGCAGTCATCTGAAGCTCCTGAGGGCCAAAATACAAAGGAATTATAAAACAACAAGCAGGTTGAGCAAAAAGAGAGGAACCTGAATAGTTTTGTAATGTTGGATTGTTTAGTCACATGGTTTCTAATATAGCTAAACATTGTCATTTTTTTGAACAAATGCACTCTTGATTTTGATAATATGTCGATTTTGATAATATGTCAATTTTGTTTCTTTGAGCAATTGTCAACCTTGTGGCCTTCTTCACCACAATATAGACATAGACCTTTTTCCATCCAATACTTCTTTTCTTGTGGATTAAGAGATTTAAATCATATTGTATCAAGCTACATATTTTCTACTTCTGAGTATGAATTCAAAATGCTTGTCAATATAGTAGAGGTATGTTGGATTGCGTGTTATCTTATTGAAGCCCATGAATGTTAATCTTATTGAAATTAAAATAATTGGTTATCATATTTTATGGATTGGCTACTTGCTTAATTAAACAATTATAGATTTAGAAGCAACAATAAAAAATCCTTTATATCATATCTTAATTTCCAATAAAATTGGCTCATTAGGACTTCTTTGTTGTAATTGATGTCGCATGCTAATTGCCTCAAATTGGATGCATAGACTGATGGAAAATATGCCCTTTGATGTAGTGGTTGGATCTTAACTATTGTCCAATGAGCCTTGTCATGTTCTCCAAATGCTTCTACAAATACTTCCATGAAAACTTCAAAGTTGCTCAAAATTGATGATCTTTTTTCAAACTAGGATGCAAACCATGATAATGCTTGCCTTGTAAGCAAGGTGCCAACCAATCCAATCCATGAATCTTTTGTCAGATAAATATTAGATTGTAGGACCATTATTAATTAAATTTGGTTGAAAAACCATAAGAACTTTGAACGCATATTATCATATTTCTCCAAAAGACTAACTCGAGGCTCTTTATGTTGTTGAACAAGTGGATTTTTTTTAGCATAGCATAGATAATATTGTATCCTCAAGCACAAAAGTTGGAGGTAGATATAGTCTAGATTGTAGCACTCTAGATGTTGAATTATAACAAAGATTTGTAATAATTCCTTCAATTTTAGCAATTCTAGCAAATAAAGTAATAAGAGCACTTATAATGGTATTTGACTTGGACTCAGAAGATTTGGTCATACTAATATCTTTATCTCCAACCATTCTAAAAGAAAGAAGAAATGAATCTATAAGAAGACAATATCAATTTAGAAGAGGATAATGCACAACCTTTAAAATGCTTTAAGACTTTCAAGGAGAGAGGTAATCCACTGTCTCACAAGAGGGACAAAGCTCCAATAATGTTATGAAAAAAATATCAATTTAAAAGAAAATAATCTGTAATCTCTAAAGCACTGGTATATCTTTGAATAGAGATTTCACATATACAGAATATAGACTGGAAGTCTAAACAAGAAATTCAAGAAGAATTGACAAGAATTGGATTAATCAGATGAATACAAAAACAATACCAGAGAGGTGAGCTAGAGCTCCAAGAGATGTGTTGTCAAGATTGAAGAACTCTTCAGCCTCGACTCCAATATATATTCCTACCTATGAAGCTTCTCAAGCAACTTCCACTAAATAGAAAGCTTCTCAAATAACTTTTCTTGTTAGAACTTGTACTCTAGTTGGATTTTTACTTTAAACTACCAGCTTATTACGCTGTCTAAGAAGCTTAGCAAATAGCTTCTATCAAGCAGAAGCTTCTCTACCGACTTGGAAGATCTTTAGAAAGGTCTTGGACATTCTAAAATCATACAAAATATTTAGAAAGATTCTAATATAAGTATGTCCTTGACGTCACCTCCTCTTCTAGCTTCGAGGTCTCCGAGAAGCCATTTGAGATGTATACTCACAAACGTAGGAAATCAAAAATTTGTCGCATAGTCTCTGTAATATATTCTAGCTGTCGTTCACGAGGCAGATGATTCATGGGCCCATGTAGCCACCGATAATGACCAACACCAGCGGAACCATTCAATTTACATGTCTTTCATTTCAGAAGCGACTCCCTAAAAACTCGGCTTGCCACTTACTTTCATGAGTTGATTCGACTTCAAGACAATTCTAGTGACTGTACAACGTGTTCTTTATGTTAGCTCTTCTAATTCTTCATCTTGAGGTTGATGTCGTGAACTACTTGGTTGAGATGGTACCACTAGTACAGTATCTACATTCTCACTAGCCATATCTAAATACACCTTGATATTAGATATCTTGATACTATAAAATACAACAAGTTATATTTTGATAAGATCTGGATCCTTTTTTTATTCATTTTTCCAGAGCAGGCTTCATCTTCATGCTTTGTTAATGGCCAGCTTTTAGTTTATTAGGATATTGTTGATGGAATTCCCGTACCTTTTGCGATGCATTGGCAAGATTTTTGGCCGATTTCCATGTTTGTTCATTAATATCGTAGCCGCTCCAATGTACAAAGTACTCTAATTTATTCCATCTTCGCCGTGAATCTAGTATCTTTTCCACCTCATATTCTTTGTTGTTTTCAATTTCTATACTAGGTGGCGGACATTGCACTCTTTCAGAAAAAGACAATTGTCGATAAGGTTCTAATAGAGAAACATGAAAGACAAGGTGTACCTTCATAATAGCTGGTAACTCTAAGTGATACGCCACAGGATTGATCTACTTCTAAATAACAAATGGTCGCGATCTCCGGTAGTCCAACTTATCACATGGCCGCTTGGTCTTGATATTCCATCGAAGCAACCATATTATATTTCCAATTTTGAAATTAGATGCCTGATTTTGAAATTTATCCGCGGATACTTTATAAGATTCTTGAATAATTTGCAATTGAAGCTTCAATGTGGTTTGAAGCTCTGATAGTTGCTACACCAATCTTTTAGCTGCTGGGTTGTTATTTGCTGACGGACTCAATAGATCAAGCTTCGGATAGTATCCATAGTTGGAAAAGAATGGTGTTTTTTGAATCGACCCATGAAGGGTGTTGTTACATACAAACTCGGCTAGCGGTAGATATGCAGTCCAATCATCTTGCTGATAGTTGATGCTGCATCGTAAATATTGTTCCAAAACTTGATTCACATGTTCCGTTTGGCCGTCAGTTTGAGGATGGAATGCCGAAGAAAGCTTGATGTCTACCTTCAATATCTTAAAAAAAGATCTCCAAAACTTTGATACAAATTGGATTCCTCGATCCGACACAATATCATTTAGTAGACCATGATATCAATATACATTATCAAGGAAGAGCCTTGCTATGTCTTCGCTTGACAATGTCTTCTTGCAAGGAATAAAATGTGCCATCTTTGTAGGTCGATCTACCACAACAAAGATGCTGTCAAATGAATTCGATGGCAACAGATTTATAATAAAGTCCATAGAAACTGAAGACCATGGACGACACGAAATAGGCAATGGTTGTAGAAGTCCATAAAGATGATGTCAAGGGTTCTTGGATCTTGAACAAATATCACAAGAGAGGACAAAATCTTTCATATCCTTCCACATTTGGAGCCATCAGAAATCTTAGGAAATGAGTTCTAAGGTCTTATTGAATCCAAAATGTCTCGCAGCTAGAAAGTCATGACGAGATTGAAAGACTCGAAGTCGTGTTGGCCCTTTTGGGATATACAGTTGCTCCTCAAAGTATAAGAGATCTCTTTCAACTTTAAACTTGTCATTATTGATATGCTGCTTGATATCAAGGACTATTGAATCTTCAATAATTCGCGTAGCGTCTGCAGTTGAGAGTGTCATCCAGTTAGGCGCCTTATTGATCTGAATCTTGAATTGCTCGGCTATGTGTTTATGCATTGTGTCAGCGTGCTTACCGACCTTGGTATGAATGTAGTCTTCTTGATAAGGCATCGGATAGTCGCTGCTTTGCTTTCTACGTCGATAGCCCAATAATAAAAGTCAGCCGCAGATAGCTACATATTCTGTCCCGAGTTTGTGACGGTTCAAATCGAGTCAACGTCTCTAGATTCTTATGATCGTATCGATCGGCTGGATCTTATGACTCTTCAAGGAAGTGGCCTTTTTGAAAAAGAAATCATTTTTATGAGGAGTTCCTTATCATGAATCTCGTAGTTGATCTCAGCCGCAAAAAACTTTTGTGAATAGAATGCAACCGGATGAAGCTTATTGTCAATGCCTATCTGTGAAAGTACAGCTCCTAAAGCAAAATCCGAAGCATCAATTTCCAAATAGAAAGCCTTTGTAAAGTTTGGATGTACCAAGATTGGAGCCATAATAAATATAGTTTTAAGATTTTGAAATGCTTTTTTAAGCTAGAGGTTATTCGAGCTTATCATACACATGTTAATTGAATGAATTGGAAGCTATTGACTTGAGAATAATTAGTGATGAAGATCGATAGAAAGTTAACGAAAGCGAGAAAACATTATGCACTCTCTGTCGTCTTTAGAACTTAAAGACACAATTAGCTTCCCTTATTCTTGAGATCCGTCTTCAAGCCCGTAGTATAACAAATCCTAGCTCCATCTCCAGTTTGGTAAAATAACGCTTTTACAGCTTGGCATACGAGAGTCCTCGCTTGTATAATTTTTTGATGTAAAATGAGCGTTAGCTGCTTATTAATAACTAGCCGTTTTGAAAAAATAACAGATATATATCATCAAGGATAGATGACAACCGAAATCATGTAGATATTCTTCACAATATAGATTCGTCGTATATTGAAGGTAGTGGGAGGCATTGGTAAAAAGATAAAATGCGGAGACATTATATTCAAAATGCCTATACCTTATACGAAAAGTTGTCTTCCATTCGTCTCCTTCTTTGATTCGCACAAGGTTGTATGCTCCCCTTAAATCAATCTTTGTAAAGATCTTTGCATGTCCAAGTTGTTCCAGAAGACTAGAGATCAAAAGTAATGGATAGCGATTCTTCTTTGTCACCTTGTTGAGACCTCGATAGTCCACGCACATCCGTAGTGAGCCATCCTTCTTCTTCACAAATAAGATTGGTGCCCCAGCTGGTGACTTTGAATGACAAATGAAGTTCTTGGTTAGATTCTTGTCAATGTATTTCCGCAACTCAGCCATCTCCGTCTGTGATAGGTTGTAGATTGGGCGAAAAGGTGGTTGTGCTCCTTCTTGTAATTCTATGGCGCAATCATATGGTCAATGTTCATGGCGTATCGGCATTCTTCTTTTTAGAACGTATGCTGAAAATCCTTTGTATTGTTACGATATGCCTAACTGCTGAAATACGCGCCAGGTAGTTGAATTGGCATAAATGGCCGTGGTGTGCGGCCTTCTGGCGATCTTATAAGCGTTCTTATTCCAATGAACAAGGATTTTTTGGTTTGGAATCTTCTTCCAGGCTTGTCCTTAGGTTGTTCTATGGGAAATGTTATCCTCCGCAGCCTCAAATCTATGGATGGATTATATTTTTTCAATCAAGAATGATCAAGAATAACAGGATTTGATGGTGTCGTAATACGTGCAATTTTGCTCGAGAATGCTCCGAGCACTTGGCTGTGGAAGATAAAAGAGAAATACACAATAGCAAGATCCTAACAACTTTAATAGAATCCTAAATAACTTCTATTAAACGTTAATACTATTAATCAAATTTTGATCCAATCTTAAAGAAATTACAAAAGAAGAGTAAATGAATCATATATTAATTATAAAAGAAAATAATATATAAAATATTAAATTTAGAAAATACTAAAAATAGAAATCTTAAAATCCTAAATTCATATCTTGTTCAAATTCTAAGTAAAAAAATTATTCAAACCATAGGTTAAATCCTAAATCAAACCCTAAGTCAAACCCTGATCAAATCTTAATCCTAATCAAACCCTAAACAAATCCTAAATCCTAAACCAAACCCTAAATCCTAAACCAAATCTTAGTCAAATCCTAAGTCAAATCCTAGGTCAAACCTTATTCAAATCCTAACCCTAATCAAATCCTAAATTTTAAATCAAATCCTAAACCAAATCCTAAACAAATCCTAAACCCTAAACCAAATCTTAAACCAAACCCTAAACAAATCTTAAACCAAATTCTAATCAATTCAAATTAATCCCATGGAAAATTAGAACCTCAATATCAATTGATTAGACCATTGATCTTACTTAAAACTTTGTACACCTTTCAATCTCTTAGTCTGCAACAAGCATAGCAAATTTGAAGGAAATCGAACTTATTAAATGGAAGAAAAATCCTAAAAACTCCTTGAGTGTTGGCCACCCTCCTTCTCCAACCTTGATGCTGATCTTCAAGTGTTGATTTCTCCCTTCTTCACTATTCAATTAGTTTCAAATTACTCAAGTGTATAGAAAAACAACTCTACTATCCACATAAATAAAAATTACTTCAATCCAACTGGCAGATTCCTCAAGATCTCAAAAACCCTAACTGACCTTCAAAACTTAATTTTTGAGACCTTGACTCACTTAAACCTCAATTACGTACAACTAAACTATTAGATTTTGGTCAAATTCATAGCACACATTAACAACAACAATATCCAAAAATCCACCAATTTCCAGCTATGAATCTGCTTCAAAACGTTTGAAATTTTTTAAAACATAAATCCTATTTTATTTCACAAAATCCCAAGTTGCCAAAAACAACTCTGACTTTGCAAAGCTATTACAAAGTCATTTTTTCTCCAAATCACTCAAAACCAACTTATATACCAAATCTCTCAAGTCTTCTCTTTAAGCTCAATCTTTGATTTGCCAAAACCTTCTAGATCCGCCGTAGGCATGTAGTTTTTTGCCCCAGGGTTTGATTTCGATTCCAATCCATAACTGGTCCTTTCCGGGTATCTATTTCAAGATTTTTGTGGTAATTTTTTCTGAAACCTGTTCTTAATTCCTTCTTATATATGCCTATATAATTTTATTTTTCAATCTACTTTGTTTTGCCTTACTTATGGCCCTACAAAGTAAATAGAAGCTCATTTGTAAAAAAGGCAACATTAACACTCATTAATTTTACTCCCTTTTTACTATTATCTATTTTTCTAAGATAATTTTTTTACAATATTTTGAACTAAGATCTTCTATAATATACTATTTCCACACTCTTTCACCTAATAGTCATGTTACATCACAACAACGGGGTGCTAATAATGTTAAAAATAATATTACTACTATGGTCTTTAAACGTCACCTCTATAGGTTTTGATTCATGGGTGATACTACCAGATAATAAAGATCATCCATCTATTATCTCTATGTGAACAAGTTTAAATTTCTATACTAAGGGAATTTTGTGATGCTTAGTAAATTCTTGGTCTAAGAAATAAGCAGATGCTCTTGAATCTAATAA
>JAWRVF010000526.1:0-50000 GCA_036785485.1 Physcomitrellopsis africana
CTCCACTTACACATTTGACTTGTAAAGACAAACTCCAATGGAATCAAGAAGCGAAGGCAGCATTTGAAGCTTTGAAGACATTGTTTGTTTCTGCAGCAATCTTATATCGTGTAGATTTTTTCAAGGCATTTTTTATGGAAACAGACGCATTAGACTTTGCCTTGGGTGCGGTTTTGTCACAAATGGAAACAGATGACAAACTTCATCCAGTAGCTTTTCATTCAAGAAAATTCTCAACAGCCGAGATCAACTATGAGATCCACGACAAAGAACTTTTTGCAATCGTGGATTCATTTCAAGAATGGCGTCATTATCTAGAAGGCACTTCGAGTCCAATCACTGTGTATATGGATCACAAGAATCTTGAGTATTTCATGTCGGCACGCATGTTGAATCGTCGTCAAGCTCGTTGGAGCATGTCTTTGTCAAGATTCAAATTCATTATCACTTATCGGCCAGGAAAACAACAAGGTTTGTCCGATGCTCTTTCTAGATGTTCTTATTTTGCACCAAAAGAAGGAGATGGAGCTTTTGAGCAACAAAGAATAGTCCTTTTGAAACCAGAGCAGTTTCATCTTCGAGCAATGAAATCAACATTGACTGTTGATTCAACTTTTTCTCAAGCAAATTCAATCAAGTATGTCCTCAAACCTTCTTGCTCATGATATCAAGAATAATTTTTCCAAGTCTCATGATTCTTCTAAGTTTGAATTCAAGAATAATCTACTATATTTTGAAGGATGCATATATGTTCCACAAGGAGAAGCAAATTTACGTGTTCTTCAAGCACGTCATGATTTTCCAGCGACAGGATATTTTGGATACAATAAGACTTTGGAACTTATATCAAGAGATTTTTGGTGGCCTTAAATGTGGAAGGCAGTCAAAGACTTTGTACAATCATGTGATATCTGCTCAAGATCAAAGACTCCTCGTCATCGACCTTTTGGGCTTCTTCAACCATTACCTATTCCAAAACAACCATGGTCTTCTGTTTCTATGGATTTCATCACAGATCTTCCAAGCTCAAGATCTTATGATTCTATATTTGTGATAGTAGATTGGTTCATCAAGATGGCATATTTTGTGCCATGCACAAAATCTATCACAGGTAAAGAAACAGCTAAGCTTTTCATTGATAATATCTATCGCTATCATGGATTATCTAAGGATATTATATCGGATAGGAGAACTCAATTTGTGTCAAGATTTTGGAGAACCCTTTTTAAGATCTTAAAAGTGGACATAAAGTTATCTTCAGCTTTTCATCCTCAAATTGATGGATATACAGAGCGCGTGAACCAAGTCTTTGAGCAATATTTAAGGTGTATCATCAACTACCAACAAGATGATTGGATAGCTCTTCTGCCATTGGCAGAATTTGCTTATAATAATACGATACATTCTTCTACGCAACAAACACCTTTTTTTGCCAATTATGGTTATCATCCATGATTTGATACTTTTGACTTTTTAAAAGTTGATAATCTAGCAACAGAAGATTTGGCAAATCGTTTATTAGAGCTACATGCAATAATGAAGGTGCAATTAAAAGAAGCTCAAGAATGACAAAAAACAAATACAGATGTGTATCGCAAGGAACAACCACAATTCAACGTGGGGGACAAGGTATGGTTACTTCGTTGTAATATCAAGACTACTCGTCTTTGTGATAAGTTGGACTATCGTAGGCTTGGATCTTTTCCTATTTCTGAACAAATCAATCAAGATGCATATGGATTACACCTACCGGAGTCCATGAAGATCCATCCTGTATTCCACGTGTCACTACTCGAGCCATACAAGATAGTGGACATACAAGGAAGAAGACAAATACCACCGCCTCGTGTAGAAGTGAACAACAATGAAGAATTCGAGATTGAAGAGATTTTAGATTCAAGGCGGCGCCGAAAATGATTGGAATATCTTGTGCATTGGCGCGGATACGATATTAGTGAATACACATGGGAGCCATCAAAGAAGCTAACAAATGCATCAATAGAAGTTAATGCATTTTATCGACGACATCCATCAAAATCAAGATAAAAACTCAAAAAAATCTTTGTTATAAAGCAAGGTAGGTTCTATAGAGGTTTCATCCTACCTTGTATCATTGTTTGTCATTAGATTTTGTTTGTGCTAAAGAGATGGAGGATCAACAACCAGCGAATTCAGCTCAAGAGCCATCATTTGCTGATTTATCGGACGAGACATTACGACTATCACAACCTTCAAGACGACGGAATAGAGATGAAGATCCTCAAGAACGGCATGTCCTTCCTCGGATTGATGGCGAAATACAACGTGTTTGGTATCACGACCTTGGAAGAGACTCTCGATGTTTGGTGATACTTTTAGAGGTAGGAACTACTCATGATGGTGTTCCTAATGTTTTCTTTGAAGGAAGTTATGAAGGCCTCAACAATGATCAAATAACAAGGTGGTCCTCTCGCCCTGGTATGGGACATTATCGATGGCTGAAAGGACCTATCAACTACCTTCAAAGGGAACAAAGATCTGAGTATGTGGCAAGCACAATTCGACATATTTTGGACTTTTTCAACATGCAATCACCGCTCCTCATGGAACTCGTCCCTAGAAGGGGGGATAATGTCACGGACATAATATTTATTCCAGTAAATTATCTAAATAATAAAAGACCAATAGAAGTAGGTAAAATAAGTTGATTTGATAATATCTGATAGAGAAGCTTTCTAGAAGCTTCATAGACGCGAAATCACCTTTATATATGTCTATAGGTGATTGATACGTTAGAAACTTGGTCGTCAATTAAGGTAGCCAATATGGCGCTGGCGGTACGAACGTTAGCTATGTAAGCGCACATTTGCGAAGCTTGCGGAATGCCGCACGCGGGCGCATTAGCGAGAAACTTGTCGGGTAGCTTGACACGCGTCTTCGCGAATAAACACGCAGGCAGGCGGAGTCCTTCCATAGAATACCAATATCAAAATTAAGGATAGTATTTATAGAGGCAAGAGTGAAGCCTTCTTCACTCTTGTCAACTCTTTTTTTGATCCTAGTTTAGTTTCAGTCATTCCAGTTTTCTTTTTAATATACATACTTTCTTATTTTATTTTATGATTTTACTTTGACACAGTTTTTATTAGATTATTCATCTTTTTCTAGTTCATGTCGTTGATAATATATATAGATGTTTTATTTTATTTTGAATTTGATTTAAGGAATTAATGGCTATTATAAGCCTAGTACTTTTTTGAGGCAAGATCTTCTCTTTATAATAATACTAAGAAATTATACAATTGAGAGAAGCAAATACAAGTAGATCAATCTCATAAGTGAATCTTAAAAGTATTGCTACTTGTAGAATAGATAGATAATTTTGGATAGTAGAATAACGATTAAAAATTGATAAATTAAATGATTAATCCAATTGCTAGCTTGTATAGATGGTAACATAAAAAAGTTAGTTGAAAAAGCAGTTTAGGCAAGAAAGATGACAATTGGTATCTCAATTTTTAATATAAAGAGAATAGAGACAAAGAAATTGAGGACTGACTGTGAGAGTTGAGAGTTGGAGTAAGCTTGGTGCTACCTCTCTCTTTTATTTTCTTTTGTGTTAGATTGTAGTAGAGAATTTGGATTACATTCCAATTGATTGTACCATGTCAATTGTAAAGTACAGTAATAAAGCAGAAAATTCAATACATGTGGATGAGTAAGAAATTATAATTGATTGATGCTTGAGTTTGGTGTAGCGAATTGGCAGCTGAAGATGGAACATGTCGATGTAGTTTGATTGTGAGTGAGTATATTATACCATATTGATTGTGAGAGTTGAGCGGTGAAAGAGAATATTGGAGAGACAATTTGTTTTGGAAAGGTTCTTAGTGAGAGTTATTTCCAGTGATTGGATTATAAAGCGGTCGTATATAGTCTATTGGGACAATGCAGTATCACTGGTTGTTATTATGAGATTGGAGGAAGACAGTAGGTTTCAATAGGAGAATTTGTGAGAGATTGTGTTACAAAGAATCTTTTTGGTTGTAGAGTAGCAGAATTGATAGAGTGGATGGCATTACTTTAGAGCGTTTGAATGTTCATTGGACTTTAATGTTTGGAAGCCATTAATTGTGTGACCCTAATAGTGTATCTCAAGTGTTTAGTCTTTTCCCCGTATTTGAATCTCTCTTTGCAGATTTATTCTAGATAGTATTGATAGAATAAGTAAAACGACAAACCATATTTTTTGGCGTTGCTGCCGGGGATTGATAATAGTTTTGAATATTAAGAATTAACCACCAAACAAGTAGTTTTTGCATGATATACAAAGCAATTTAAAAATTAGTGCTGGTTCAAAAGTAAAGCCAAATGTGTAATTAGATTAGAGATGGAAAGTAATTTTGAAAGTACGATAAAAGATTATAGTTAATAAGAATGAAAATATTGCTCTGAAGAAAATACACCTTTTAATAGGAAGACAAGAGAGAGCATTGTTATACTGCATTTACGTGCAGTGTATAAAAAATATTATATATCTTGTATTTACTGTTATTACATGTGTGAATACTAGCGGTTGTTTCAGAAGATATTATAAGGAGAGGATTTATTTTAGCCACTTAGTTAGTGAATTAAGATGGCTATTTGTTTTTTTCCTACCTTACTTATATTCTAGAATAGACTCTTTTGGAATTAGAAAAAAAGTAAAGATTATTTTATCTTTCTTGTTGACTTTTGAGGTAGAATGGACCTTGTGAGGGATAAGAAAGAAAAGCATGGGGTGAATAAGCCTATCCAATAGGATTTGGTTGCCCATGTGGGCGTGTCATAGATTGATATGGAAAGAAAGGGGGATATATTCCTCTGGCTAGACCTAGGCTTTGGCAATTTTGAATGGTGAACTTTGGAGAAAGATAACTCTAAGGATATAGAAGCATTTCTAATAAAAATTGAGATGTGTCTTTTTTGAATTGTGAGGATTCTAGAACCTACTTACTTGCTTGTATTGAAATTGTGACCAAAAAGTTATGCTTGTTTTAGTAGAATGAGGTCTACTGCTATCGAAAAGTGACAGTAGAAACTTTGATCTGCCACTGCAAATTTGATTTCAAGTTTTTCTCAGTGAAATTTATATTAATTATAGAAAATCATGCTAGATTTCTATCAAGACATTTCTTGTAGCAATTGGAGTTGGAAAAAAAAAGTTGTGAGCTTGAAAAAGAGAAAGGGTTTGCCACCACTTATTGAAGAAGGGCAGAGACTTTGTTCAACCACCCAAATCGAAAAATCTCTTCAATATTTTTGAATTTTTAGATTCTTATAGAAGCTTTTATAAGCTTTCCATGAAAATAAAAATCAATACATTTGGAGCTTTTATGAAAGTTTTATGAGCCGTGAAGTGTCAAGAGGGCAAATTGTTGCTAGGGTTTGAAGAGTAGAATCAACTAGCTATAAAATCTGGAGTTTGAGAGGCATGTATGCGAAATTTTAGAATAAGTTAGATGATGGAGTGAGCTTTCTAAAAAGCTATTGCATGCCTAATTTGGAGGAGGGAAGTAATCACAATGAAGGCTGAAATAAAGAGGAGCTTTGCTACCTTTGCATTTATTGGGAAATTTTAGTGCCTATTTCTTTTAGCCATAACTTTTAAATGGTAAGACATCTATTTGTGAAATTTTGATATGTTTTACAATGGATTATTAGCTTTTCATAGGCTATAAGTATACTAAATTTAAACTTTAGATGCATTTTTAGTGATTTATTTAGTTTCAGCTTGTTGTATTACTTGTATTCCTCATATGCGGTTGTATTTTGAGGTATACTTGAGTGTATACACACTTTGCTTATACTTATTACACAAGTATATATACTTGTATTTATATCAAGTATTTATATAAGTATTCTACAAATAATATATATAATATTTATATAAGTATTTATATAAGTATTTGTACAAATATTATACCAAGGATTATATACTATTTTATATAAGTATTTATATAAGTATTATACCAATATTAAATAAGTATTTATATAAATATTATACAAATATTTGAAAAAATATTGTGCAAGTATTTAGTATAGAACATACTTGCACAACTCCCTCTCATGTTCCCTGCTAGTTCTAGTAGCAGCTAGGAATCCGACATTTTTCCAAGGCGAATTCTCTCTACCCGACAGCGTTGTCATGTTGTAAATGGTTATAATGTGTAAAAACCAACTAAATTACTTAATATGTTAATAATTTCTAGTATGATCTAGAATGGTTAGTAAACTAATTTGGATAGAGTTGATAGAAACTATATTTGATTATTTTTCTTTTTTTTGGCTACAGTGTTTAAGTTATATGGAGCCTAGATGTTTAGTATAATAATCTAAGAGTTGAAATTGGGCCTAAGGATGAAAATCCAAACCACCAATGTAAAAAAAATGGATGGATGAAGAATAGGAATGGGGGCCTTCACCCCATTGGCCAGTGGTCATGCCCAATGGGCTTTGAGGAGGCTGCCCGCGACCTTAATGAGGGTTTCGGCGACTTCAAGGAGGCCATTAGAAAAACAGAGACCAAGGTTAAAAAGCTTGGTTTTTGTGCTACAATTTTGGTGTAAAAATTGAGAGATTTAGAGTTTTTATGAGGGAGAAGTAAGCGCTTGAAGTTAGAGTATACAAATTGTACCTACTGTCACTCTTTTGAAGATTGGAGGAGTTATATGAGAGCTTTTAGAGATCGCAAGGTGAGGCTAGAGAGGTGATTTTAAGTTCTATACCTAATGTGGAAGAATTTCTGCAATAAAAGTTTTGAAGAAGGAGTTATTAGGAGTCAAAGACAGCAAATTGAATTCCAAGGTAGTACGTAGGCCATTCTTTTGATAGTGATGGGGTTCGCCATATCTTAAGTTTTTTGTCAAATTTTTGTCTCAAAATTTCTAAAAAAATATAATATTATGCTAAAAAGCTATACATCATAGTTTCATAGCATTTGGACTTTTAGATTGTGAGATATGAAGAATTTAGTACACAGGTGTTTGTAAAAAAGGATTTAAAGCTACTGCTAGGGTTTTGGCGATAGCTGAAGATTGGTAATTATTCGACCATTGAAATTTTGTAATGATAGTTGTAAAGAATACATCAGTACTTCATATAAATTTGTAGTGGATTTGGATGGTTGGATTAAAAGTTATGGATTATTGAAGTTTGAAAAAAAAATCCCTACCTACGGAGAAATGAGGATTTAGAGTATTTTGTTATGTTTTGAGTGGTTTGATGAAATAAGACTTGTGTATTGGGTGTAATAGCCCTATGAAGGAGAATTTATATAAATTTGGGAGTTTTGTTATATTTGAATCTTGCTTGAGTAATTAGTGGCAGTCAAAAGCCCACTGCTTTCTTGAGGCAAATTCTCTCTACCACAACAACATTGTCGGGTAGAGAGAATTCGCCTTAGGAAAACGTCGGGTTCTTAGTTGCTATTAGAACTAGCAGGGAATATGAGAGGAAGCCGTGCAAGTATCTTCTATACTTGCACAATATTTCTTCAAGCTTTCAAGTTATACTTGTATTATACTTGTACAAGTTTTGTACAAATATAAAGTATAAATACTTGAATAATACTTATACAAATACTTCTATAAACACTTGTATAAATCCTTGGTATAATACTTGTACAAATACTTGTATAAATATTATATATAATACTTATAGAATACTTATAGAATACTTGTATAAATACAAGTATATATACTTATATAAAAGGTATAAGCAAAGTATGTATGTATTCAAGTATACCTCAAAATACAACCGCATATGAGGAATACAAGTTATACAACAAGCTGAAACTAAATAAATCACTAAAAATTCATCCAAAGGTCGAATCAAGCGTGCTTATAGCCTATGGAAAGCCAATAATCCATTGTAAAACATATCAAAATTTCACAAATAGATGACTTACCATTTAAAAGTTATGGCTAAAAGAAGTAGGCGCTAAAATTTCCAAGCAAATGCAAAGGCAGCAAAGCTCCTCTTTACTTCAGCCTTTGTTGTGATTACTTCCCTTCTCCAAATTGGACATGCAATAGCTTTTTAGAAAGCTCACTCCATCATCTAGCTTGTTCTAAAATTTCGCATGCATGCTTCTCAAACTCCAGTTTTTGTAGCTAGTCGATTCTACTCTTCAAACCCTAGCAACAATTTTCCCTCTTTGATAAGTCACGGCTCATAAAACTTTCATCAAAGCTCCAAATGTATTGATCTTTGTTTTTGTGGAAATTTTATACAAGCTTCTATAAGCACCTAAATTATCAAAAAGATTGAAGAGACTGTCCAACTTGGGTGGTTGAACAAAGTCTCTGCCCCTCTTCGTCGGGTGGCAGCAAACCCTTTCCCACTCTCAAGCTCACAACTTTTGCTCTCCAACTCCAAATGCTACAAGAGATGTCTTGATAGAAAGCTAGCACAATCTTCCACACTCTCTATAAATTTCACTAAGAAAGAGTTGAAATCAAACTTGCAGTGGCAGCTCGAAGTTTCTGCCCCTCTTCGTCGGATGGCAGCAAACCTCACTCTACTAAAACAAGCATAACTTTTTGTTCACAAGTCCAAAACAAGCAAGTAAGTAGGTTCTAGAATCCTCACAACTCGAAGAGCACACCCATGTATTTTCACTACAAACACTTCTATCTCCTTGGAGCTATCTCTCTCCAAAGTTCACTACTCAAAAACTACCTCCCCTCTCGGTCTAGCAAGAGGAGTATATCTCCCTTTCTTTCCATATTAGACTATGAGATGTCCACATGGGCAGCCAAATCCTATTGGATGGGCCTTATTCACCCCATGCTCTTCTTTCTTATCCCTCACAAGGTCCAATTTACTTCAAAAGTCAACAAGAAAGGTAAAACAACCTTTACTTTTCTTCTAATTACAAAAGAGTCTATTCTAGGATATAAATAAGGTAGGAACAAAACAAATAGCCATATTAAATCACTAACTAAGTGGCTATAATAAATCCTCTCCTTATAATATCTTCTAAAATAATCTCTAGCACTCACACATATATTAACAATAGAAACAAGATTTTTAATATTTTTATACACTGCACGTAAATGCAGTATGACAAGGTAAGCAAAAAATTTGTTGCAAGATGAATAAGAATGAAATCAAAAAAAAAAAAATTGATAGAGTTGAATCAAATCATGGTTGCATGCCTGTCAACACATCTAAGCATATCCAAAATACAAAAGATTTTTAATATTTCAAACCTATGTATTTTTAAGAAAATTTTCAAGAGCACTTAGGAGACATTTGGCAGATAGTCCATGTGGTTTGTCGTTTTATTTATTCTACCAATACTACTTAGAATAAACCTGCAAAGGAAAATTCAAACACAAGAAAAAATTAAACGCATGAGATATACTACTAGGGTCACACAATTAATTGCTTCTGAATATTAGAGTCCAATACACATGTAAATACTTTAAAACAATGTTGTTGTCGTGTTTTAACACATTTATATGATGAAAAGTATGAATAAGGATAAATTCTACTTAATACTTAGTTATCTTGGATTATTAGAAACTTAAGATACTTAAAAAAAGATTTATAGAAGCCTTTTAGATTAATTCTTGCTCTAATAGCTAAAAGATAAAAGTTAGTTATTAAAATTTTCTTCTAGGTTGTAGAAATTAGTTCATGGCTTTTAAAAAAATCATAAGTTAATAAAAATAGGATAAGAGAAATAAAAAGTTAGTATGGTAGATACCAAGGTTGACATGAAGATAGGATTAAGTTTAAAAATCCTTAAAATAAGTTAGATCAATACCCGGGAGGTGACCAGATATGAGACAAGGTTGAAATCAGACCTTCAACCATGTAAACAACCACCAAAGGTAGGTGTTTGGGGCTTTTGAAGATCGGCGACTAGGATTGGATAGCCAATTAGAAGTGAATTTTGAGGGCATTTAGCTTATTACCATAGGATTTTAATGGACTTAGCAATCACTATTCAAAATCAGGGTTTGTATTGGTATTTTGGATTTTATATAAGACAATGATGGCTTGCATTGTTGAGCAATTTGTGCAATTTGTGTAGCATCTATAGTTCAAAATTTGATATTATCTAGATTGTTGGGTGTGCTAAGTGTGTACAAAAGTATGTATTAATCTAGTAATGCAATCAGGAGATATTTGAGCTTTGATACAAAGGATTGTTAGAAGTTGGCAATTTAGGATTGGATAGGGTTTTTGTGATAGCTAAAGATCCACCAATTGGATCAATGTAAGTTTTGGTATGGTGATAGAAGACTTATAGATTGAGCTACATACCAAGTTTGAGCTGAAGTTAATAATGGAAGAAGGAGAAATCACCACTGGAGTTTCTACATCAATCTTCAAGTTGGCGGCCGAGTGTCATCAGTGCGCTTTTTGGGCATTTTCTTGCAATTTGTAAGTTGGGTTGAGCTAAATTTTTTTAAGCATGTAGAAGGCTTATATTTGCATTTGCGTGCAAAAATTCACATTAAATGGACGGTCGGATTAAAATTTATAGCTTGTCAAAGCTCACTAATTATGATTAGGACTTACAAACAAAAATAAAAAATTGCTTAATTATAAAAGAAACAAGGAAATTGGGATGTATGTATGGTTGATGTTACTAAGAGGAGTGTTTTTAAATACTTTTGAATTGAACTTTGAATTATATTCTTCATATATGGGTGCAACTTATTGAGATTTCTTGATTATTTGTAAACACAATTTTACCTTCTACAGCCAAGTGCTCAATGCATTCCCGAACAAGACAATACGTAATAGAACACCATCCACTTTATCGGTTTTGCTATTCCGTAACTAAGAACAAACTTTGTGATACAATCTTCTACAAATTCTCCTATTGTAATCTGTTGTCTTCTTCTAATCTCATAACAACAACCAACAATGCTACAGTGACTCAATAGACTGCTTACACTCGCTTCATTCTTCAATCACTGGAAATAACTTCTTATTAAGAACATCTTCCAAAACAAATCATCTCTCCAATATTCTCTTTCACTGCTCAACTCTCACAGTTAATATGGCATATTATTCTCATTCACAATCAAACTGCATCGACACATCTAATCTCCGGCTGCCAATTCTCCACACCAAATTCAAGCATCAATCAATTATAATTTCTTATTTATCCATATATATTGAATTGAATTTTTTATTTTATTATTGTATTTTACAAGTGACATGGTTCAATTAATCAAAATATAATCTGAATTCTCCACCACAATCTAATACAAAAGAAAAAAAAAACAAGAAATAGCACCAAGCTTACATTGACTTAGGACTAATACAGTCTAGCCTTGATTCTTCCATAACCAATCTATTTATACTTATTTTGACGATGTTAATTGCGACACAATCGATGATAACTACTTTTTCTAACTACCTTATCTATTTTGCTTTCTAAATTGTTCATTCATCGATTTACTGGCTATTCTTAATTCTACAACTATGTATCACAAAACAGAAAAACCATATCCATTCTATAATCCAGCATATTTCTTGAGCCCATTAACGGAAAGAGAACGTGGTACAAAAGAATTGTGTACTCCATTAGATACTTTTCTAATAGTGGATACAATTGATTCTAGCAAGATTGGTTCTACAGAATGGCATAAATTGCTTGCTAGTAAGGGCCAATTTAGCATGTTTCAAAATCTGTTGTATTCACGTCAATTTCAATCAATAAAATTATTTGGAGATCATAATAACAAATTACGGAGGCCTGGAAGTCCGAAAAAGATAATTGGAGAAGATAATGTTTATTATAATAAAGAATTGAGTGGAACATTATTATCTTCAATAGCAGTGTCGTATAATGTGTTGTCCTGTTTGAGAATGCATCGGGCACTTAGTTATAGAGGATGAAGTTGCAGTTCACATATACCAATGATCTTTAATAAGCATTGTCCGTATATGAAAAGTATGATTTGAATATCATGTTAAGAATATCTAAATCAATAAAAAAGTATTTAAAAATACTCTTCTTAATAATTTCTTCTACATATAAACTTCAATTGCTTATTACTTGTTACAATCAAGCAACTAAGAGTTTCTTTACAAGTCTTAACTTCAATCACTGAAATTCAATAATTTTTAATTTTTAATTTAACTATCAACTTAGTATAAAATTTTGCACACAAATATAAACACAAGCCTTCTATATGTTCAAAAAGTTTTAATCCAATCTAACTTATAGATTGTGAAAAATTGATCAAAACCTGCACTGATGTCATTTGGCTGCTGGCTTAAAAGTTAATATAGAAACCCTAGCAATAATTTTTCCTTTTGTAAGTATTAACTTCTACTAAAATTTAGTATATAGTTCCATCTTCAAGTCTTCTAATATTGTACTAATTTTATCCTTGATCCAACCAATAGATCTCAAGATATTGCAGAAATCCCAACCAAATCTAAACTATCAACTTTCAATACCTCTTTGTATTAAAGATTAAATAAATCTTGAATGCATCATTAGATTGCTATAAATTTTTATTCAATTGTAGCACACTTAATTAATCACATATCATCAAAATTTCAATTATAGATGTTACACTAATTGTATAAAATAGCCATAAGTGCTAGCTCTAATTTTATTGCATAAAAATGTAATCTCCCATATAAATCTTAACTTTGAATAGCAATTGTTAAGTCTTCTAAAATCCTATAGAAATAAGCTTAATGTCCTTGAAATGAGCTTCAAGCTAGCTCTCTAATTTTAATTATCAATCTCCAAATGTCTTGACTTCTTGCCCTTGGTGGCCATTTTTGTGGCTAGAGGTCTGATTTTAACCATTTCTCATACACAGTCAACCCTTGATTATCAATCCAACTAATTCTAAGGATTTTTAAGCTTAATTCTAATCTCAACTTAATGTTAGTATCAACCATACTAACTATTTATCTTCTCTATCCTATTTTTATTAACTTATGGTTTTTCAAAAGTAATAATAGAATTTGTACAACCTAGAAGAAATATTTAATAACTAATTTTTAACTATTTTAAAACAAGAAAGTAATCTAAGAGGCTTTCACAAATCTTTTTTTAAATATCCTAAGTTCTTGTTGAATCAAGATAATCAAGTATTAAGTAAAAATTATTCTTATCTATATTTTTCACCAAATAAACGTGTTGCAACACGACAGCGATGGAAGGACCAGCAGTTCCAATTGCAATCTAAATGGGTGCAGCGGGTGATTGCACAACTAATGTAGTTCCATTACCTACCTTTAGAGGTTTGCCAAGAGCAGATCTAGATCAACACTTGTCTCAATTCCTGCTTGTATGTATAGCCAATAATGGTAGAACTAAAGATATTTGGTTGAGATGGCAACAAGCGATCTTGAAGGACATGGTATTTGAATGGTATAATTGCCAATCTGTGGATCAATTTCTTAATTGGGAGGTATTAAAAAATACGTTTTTAATCCATTTTTGATTAATTGGATTTAAAAAGTATCTCAGGGAAAGGTTAATGAATGATAGAATGGTACCAGGAGAAGCGGTGCAGTCATATTATGGTCGAGTAGGAAATATCCTTTGTAAATGGCCAAATAACCAAATGCCAAAATTGTTTGTTTTTTCTATATTGGTTAACAGACTATATCCACAAGAATTTAAAATATTTGTGTAGGAGGCCCAACCAATCACTATTACTTTCTCATTTGATCAAGCTAAGGTATTGTCACAGACATAAGATTTATTCCAATAATTATTTAATTAATATAGGTCAATAGAAATAGATAAAATAAATTGATTTGATAATATCAGATAGAAAAGCTTTTTAGAAGCTTCATAGATGTAGAATTACCTGTATACATGTTTATAGGTGATTGGTAGGTTAGAAATTTGGTCAACAAGCTAACCACATGGTGCACATATTGATAGCTTGTGAAACAAGCTAGCCATGTGTCGCATATGTTGGTAGCTTATGGAACAAGTCAAGCACATGGCGTACATGTGGAAAATTTATTATATAAATTTAACACATGTCTTACAAATTAGACACGTGTAGGAAGTCTTATAAAATACCGCCATGTAGCTCTTAGATAGATAGTATAAACAGAGACAAGAGTGAAGCCTTCTTCACTCTTGTCAACACCTTTCTTGATTCTAATCTAGTTTCAAGAGTCTTCATATTTCTAGTCTTTGGCAATAGCCATTTTAATTTTTCTTTGAATACATATACTTTCTTATTCCTATTTTGTGACTTTTCTTTCATACAATTTTCATTAGATTATGCATCTTTTTCTAGTTCATGTCCTTGACAGATTGACAAGAGTACACTTATAATATCAGAGCTTTGTCTTGTCTTGATTAAGAGTGGATTATCCCTTTCTCTCGATAAGACACAAGCATATTAGAAGTTGCAGATTATCTTCTTTTAAACTGATATTATTCTAAGTATTTTCTTTAATCTCCCTTTTACTTGTCTGAAGTGGTGTTAGATATTTTTTTGAAGTGCTATCCTAGCAGAACTTGCTAAAATGAAGAGTCCAATGGCACAAATGCAAGAGCAAATGAAAGAATTAATGCTTGGAATGCATCAATTCACTGTACCTCCACAAGGAGCAACAAGGTTACCAAATAATGAAGATATAGATATGGTTGGAGCTGCTTCAACATCTACACTAAGCCATATAATTCCTCCTCCATTGAAACATCATCCAAGCATTAGAGAATCAAAAATTGATCTACCTGAGAAGTTTGATGGTACAAGATCTAAGTTTTGAAGATTCATCAACCAAGTTCAACTGGTGATTGAATTGAAATCGCAAAGTTTTCCAACTCTAGGCTCGCAAGTTAGATTTATTAGTATATTATTTTTAGATTCTACCTTATCTTAGTTTTCATCTTTTTTTGAACGACGTGATCCAATATTGGATAATTTAGAAGCTTTTTTAGCAAAATTTTGATATATGTATGGAGAACATGATACAACTTGTATTGCAATCAACAAGATTCATATCTTATAACAAGACAATCGATCAATGATATTATATGCTTCACAATTTCAACAATTAGCAATGAATATCAAGTGAGATGATGCTACACTCATCAGTCAATTTTTCTACAGATTATAATATGAAGTGAAGAAATTGATGCTAAACTTATCTGATCCTCAAACAATGAATCAAGCAATCAATTTTGAAACACTTCCTCTAGATATATAATAAATGGCCATAATAATTGTGTAATTTTCAACATAATTAGATCTCTCTCTATTCCAATTATTCTAGGTCTATCATGGTTAGAAAAATATAATCCTTGAATAGATTGGATTTCTTGTATTCTTAACTTTTATAAAAATATAGCTAATAATGTAATTAATCAAGTAAAAAATCATAAATCTAGTAGAATTAAACTTGTATTTGTAGGTGCAAGAGCTTTCTTGCATACTACAAAAGAAGGATCACCTTTTGTTATTTATCCTATACTTATTTCCAACACTGGAAAGACTTCAAGTAGCATTCCAAGTCAGTATCAAGATTATCAAGACATTTTTGAAAAAAAAAAATATAGATATTCTTCCAAAGCATCGTTCATATGATTGTTCAATTGACCTCAAGGAAGGAACTTAGCCACCATTTGGACCAATCTATAGTTTATCACAAGATGAGCTGGCTGAACTCAAGGCGTATATTGACAAGAATTTGGCCAAAAATTTCATATGCCATTCTAAATCTTCAACAAGAGCTCTAATTTTATTTGAGAAGAAAAAAGATGGATCATTGCGGATGTGTGCTGACTATCAAGGACTCAACAAGTTCACAATCAAGAACAAATATCCATTATCTTTGATATCAGGACTCTTTGACCAATTGAATCAAGCTAAGATCTATACAAAAATAGATCTAAGAGGAGCATACAATCTAGTACACATCAAAGAAGGAGATGAATGGAAAATTGCATTTCGAACTAGATACAAACATTTTGAATATAATGTCTTGCCTTTTGGACTTACAAATGCATCAATTGCTTTTCAATATCTCATAAATGATGTTTTTTGTGAGTTCCTAGACAATTTTGTCGTCTATTACCTAGACAATATTTTGATCTATTCTAAGAACATAGAAGAACATGAAGTACATGTTCGTCAAGTATTACAAAAACTTAGAGATGCGGGATTGTACGCCAAGATGGAAAAGTGAATATTTCAAACTACTCAAGTTGATTTCTTAAGATACATCATTTTAAATCATGGTCTCATAATAGATTCTAAGAAAGTCTAGACAATCATGAATTGGAAGATTCCAAAGATGATAAGAGATGTCTAATATTTTTTGAGATATATTAATTATTATCAAATCTTCATCAAAAACTTCTTTCAAGTTGCAGCTCCACTTATATGTTGTCGTATTACGTATTGTCTTGTTCAGGAATGCATTGGGCACTTGGTTGTAGAAGGTAAAATTGTGTTTACAAATAATCAAGAAATCTCAATAAGTTGCACCCATATATGAAGAATATAATTCAAAGTTCAATTCAAAAGTATTTAAAAACACTCCTCTTAGTAACATCAATCATACATACATCCCAATTTCCTTGTTTCTTTTATAATTAAGCAATTTTTTATTTTTGTTTGTAAGTCCTAATCATAATTAGTGAGCTTTGACAAGCTATAAATTTTAATCCGACCGTCCATTTAATGTGGATTTTTGCACGCAAATGCAAATATAAGCCTTCTACATGCTCAAAAAAATTTAGCTCAACCCAACTTACAAATTGCAAGAAAATGCCCAAAAAGCGCACTGATGACACTCGGCCGCCAACTTGAAGATTGATGTAGAAACTCCAGTGGTGATTTCTCCTTCTTCCATTATTAACTTCAGCTCAAACTTGGTATGTAGCTCAATCTATAAGTCTTCTATCACCATACCAAAACTTACATTGATCCAATTGATGGATCTTTAGCTATCACAAAAACCCTATCCAATCCTAAATTGCCAACTTCTAACAATCCTTTGTATCAAAGCTCAAATATCTCCTGATTGCATTACTAGATTAATACATACTTTTGTACACATTTAGCACACCCAACAATCTAGATAATATCAAATTTTGAACCATAGATGCTACACAAATTGCACAAATCGCTCAACAATGCAAGCCATCATTGTCTTATATAAAATCCAAAATACCAATATAAACCCTAATTTTGAATAGTGATTGCTAAGTCCACTAAAACCCTGTGGTAATAAGCTAAATGCCCTCAAAATTCACTTCTAGCTGGCTATCCAATCCTAGTCACCAATCTTCAAAAGCCCCAAACACCTACCTTTGGTGGTTGTTTACATGGTTGAAGGTCTGATTTCAACCTTGTCTCATATCTGGTCACCCCCCGAGTATTGATCTAACTTATTTTAAGGATTTTTAAACTTAATCCTATCTTCATGTCAACCTTGGTATCTACCATACTAACTTTTTATTTCTATTATCCTATTTTTATTAACTTATGATTTTTTTAAAAGCCATGAACTAATTTCTACAACCTAGAAGAAAATTTTAATAACTAACTTTTATCTTTTAGCTATTAGAGCAAGTATTAATCTAAAAAGCTTCTATAAATCTTTTCTTAAATAACTTAAGTTTCTAATAATCCAAGATAACTAAGTATTAAGTAGAATTTATCCTTATTCATACTTTTCATCATATAAATGTGTTAAAATACGACATCCACCGCCTCTAAACCTACGCATTCTTTGGTATGCGCCAATGAAGCATATATCATAATTGGCATTATACCATTTTTTCATTTCTCACACCAAGTTCTTCTTCATTATGTTCATCATCCATTTCCATGTAATTATCTTATTTAAAGTCATTGATGTCTTCAATATGATCCTCCACATTTATTTCTCCATCTCATCTTTTGAAAATCTTAACTCGCTTCCCAGCAATATGTATCTTCAACCTTATACCATCCAATTCTTTCAATGAATATGTGGCATTATCATGAATTGTTACTATTACATATGGTCCAAACCAACGTTTTGAAAACTTTTTTAAGATACTATGCTGGTTATCTAAACTGTTGTCATAAACAAGTATCCAATCACCTTCTTCAATTGCTTTAGGCCTCAACCGATGTTGTTTATCAAACCGAGCCTTGTTCCTTAGTCTTGCCTTTTGTAATCTTTTCAATGCCAATTCCACATCTTTCGGTCTTTGTTCAAGTTGCCAAAATCTAATAGCCAACAACTCTTCTCTTATTAATCCCTCTTTCCAAAGTAGCATACTCCAAGTTGGCACATGTTCTTCAATCGGCATAATAGGTTTTTAACCTGTCATCAATTCCACTGGCATATATCCTGTCACCAAACTATGTGTTATTTGATCAGCCTATAATGCATAAAGTAGAAGTCAAGGCCATTCTCTCACTCTTCTATTACACGCTTTAATCAAAGCTTTTACAATTGGTAGGTGTCCACGTTCACTCTTTGCATTCCTCTCTGGATTATAAGCCATAATCAATGATAATTTGACTCCACATCTCTTAAAGAATTCACGAGCTTTATATGCATTTAATTCTCCATGCTCTACAGTGATCTTTTCCACACATCTATAGCGACAAATAACATCTTCAAGCAAAAACCTACAAATTTCTTTTGTAGACTTTGTCCTTAAAGCCCTACCTTCCACTTGATTTGATAAATCTTCACGAGCCAAAACTAAATACCTCATTTGCCATAATCCCATTGGCATAATAACCAAATCCACAATCCATTTAAAATAAATGGCCAAAGGATATGTTGGATGTAAACCATCTCAATGTCGTATACTTAAATATATTTGACAAATTATACAAGATTCTACAAATAAAGTTATATCTCGATACATATTCTTCCACCAATATTGTTCATTCAATTTAACAAAAGTAGTCCAAATTCCTCTATGCCCTGTCCATAAACTATCATGAAATTCCTTGAGTAGTTTTTATTGACCTTCTTTAGTACCTACTACTTGTCGTGGCATTCCAATGTTTGTTTCGGCCTCTTCCATAGAAATTCTCCTTGTAATATGAACTTGTATGTCTTTTTATTGATTTGTCTAAATTTTTCAACCAACCAATTAGCATGCTTGGTTAATAAGCTCAAATAATGTCCAATATCTAATAAATCCCCTTCATAATTTTCTTCTTGAAATGGCTTATTTTCCTTGTTCAATTGTGAAACTAAATAAAATTTTATATCCACATCATCAATATCCTCTATCATCTCATCTTCTCCATCATATCTTGCTCGAGACAACATATCTGCTACGGAATTGTCTTTTCCCACAACATGCTTAAATTTTGGATTTAATGATTTGATATAAGCAATCCACCTCAACATTGCAATGTCTGGGGTTATACAATTAGTAATCATTCCAAGCAAAGGCAAACAATATGTTTCAACCACCACTGTTGCTCCAATTAAATAGTCCTTTTTAGCTTTCATAGCTGAAATAATTCCCCATAATTCTCTTTTTACCTGAAAATACGCACATTGGCGTGTACTCAAAACCTTAGCTCCAAATCAAATTGCAAATCTATGCTCATTTGAATCATCTTAATCCACAGCCCATCCAATGGCAATTGGACTAGTATCTACTATAAGAATTATTGGTCTATTGCACTTATAATCAATTTTTTGCAATACTGGAGGTGATATTAATAATTTCTTCAATATTTGCATTGCTTTGATATGCTTTTCTTTCCATTTAAAATGATAACCTTTGCTATATGCGATTTTGAAAGAGGTAGATAATTTGCCACCAATTGATGTGGAATTGGTGACAAAGTATATAGCAAAGTACGATCCAAAGGATGGTTTGAGTGTAGTAAAGGGGAGGATAATTGGGATCAATGAGAGTACCTTGCAAATAGTATTATATCTATCGATTTACGAGCTTGCAATGGACATCAAAGTATCTATTGATTTTAGATTGGAGAGTTATTTTAAAAGTGGCATGTCATCACCAGAGAAGAATCAAGGGTAGAAGGAAGCAGAAGCACTCACTCTAGAGTTGATAAAATAAATGTAGTTTATTCAAAAGCGGCTAGGCTTGAACCGACATACCATATATATATCCAAATGGCTACTGTTTGCAACATTAGGAATATTAGAAGGGATGGTGTTTAATTGGATAGCATTCATAGCAAGTAGAATCCATGCAAAGATGGTAGCCAAGCAAAAGACGGAAAAGTTTGTATCCTTGTTCTGCTCTAATTACATGCACTCAATGATTGTGTATATATTGAATCAAACATCGCTGACAATGGAAAGAAGTATATCTTCTCTAGCACCTCCATGATGTGTTTGGAGTCTGATGGCAACAATAGTTAACCTAGGAGTAGTGGTGCATGAAGTCAGAGAATCAAATCGAGCGGTAGAACAAGATGCTATTCCAGTGATTACATTCGGGCAGACTCTAATTTGCTCACTAATCGAGAAGACAATGGAGGTTCTAGTTTTGAATACAAGAATATTGGAAAGAAGGAACGTCACAAACGTAATATTAAGTCAAATTTTTCAATTGTAGCTTATAATGAGTAAATTGGAAGAAAATTTAAAGCAACAATTGGAGGCAAGTAGGAAGGAGATAATAGATAAAAGCTGCCAAATTGTGGAACATGGTTGTATTATTAGAAAAAAGACGAAATCCAAGTTGCTATTGGAGCAAAAATTAGCGGAGGAATAAGAAGCTTGGATGAATGACAAGGAACGCACTCAACAAATCCTGAACAGTCAAAAGTAAGAACTAATAGAGAATCGCAGGATATGGAATTTAGACAAGGAGACAATAAAATGTTAGTTACAAGTTGAACGTGATAAAGTAACAAAATTAGAACAAGAAAAGGTGAAATTGGATGATCAATATAAAATTAAAATGGACAAGCTACATGCAGAAATTGGTGCTTTGAAGATAGAAGTGGCAAAGTTGGACGGCGATTTAGCCAATATCAGTCAATCATAGATATCTGTCCTGCCAATTTCAAATATTGGTAAACTAAAGGCAAAGGTAAAGCAACAAGAGAGCCAATTAGAAGCAAAAAATGCCAAAACTTTTACAATTGGAGGCTCAAGTTTGGAAATTGGGAGCAGACAACGAGGATTTATCAGTCCAATTGAAGATTAACCATATAGATTTATCGAAGGAAGATGAGGATTTAGGATTAGAACCAAATGCAGAAGAACGTCTTGTGAAGAATCTTGGAGTGTCTCAATGCCAAGAGTCCTCTTTATAACTAAAAGTGTTTTTTTTATCAATTCTATGTTTGCAAGGGGACTACATAATTAAGAGTGGGATTATGTAGAATAGATAGATGATTTTGGATGGTAGAATAAAGATTAAAAATTGATAAATTGGATGATTAATCCAATTGCTAGTAGTATAGACGGTAACATAAGAAAGTTAGTTGAAAAAGCGGTTAAGGTAAGAGAGATGATAAATAGTATCTTGGTTTTTAGTATAAAGAAAATAAGGAAGAAAAAATTGGGGCCTGATTATAAGAGTCGAGAGCTGGAATAAGCTTGGTGCTACCTCTTTTTTTCTTTTTTTTTTTTTATGTTAGATTATAGTGGAGAATCTGGATTACATTTTGATTGATTGTACCATGTCAATTGTGAAGTATGATAATAAAGTAGAAAATTTAATATATGTAGATGAATAAAAAATTATAATTGATTGATGCTTGAGTTTGGTGTAGAAAATTGGTAGCCAAAGAGGAAACATGTTGATGTAGTTCGATTGTGAGTGAGAATATTATGGCATATTGATTGTGAGAGTTGAGCAGTGAAAGAGAATATTGGAGAGATAATTTGTTTTGGAAAGGTTCTTAGTGAGAGTTATTTCTAGTGATTAGATTGTAAAGTGGTCGTATGTAGTCTGTTGAGACAGTGTAGTATTGCCAGTTGTTATTATGAGATTGGAGGAAGACAATAGATTTCAGTAGGAGAATTTATAGGAGATTGTATTATAAAGAGTCTTCTTGCTTGTGGAGTAGCAAAATTGATGGAGTGGACAGCATTGCTTTAGAGCGTTTGTATATTCATTAGACTCTAATATTCAAAAGCGATTAATTGTGTGATCCTAACAATGTGTCTCAAGCGTTCAGTCTTTCCCTGTATTTGAATCTGTCTTTGCAAGTTTATTCTAGGCAGTATTAGTAGAGTAAGTAAAACAACAAATTACACTAATACAAATATAAAAGAACTAAAGATTAATATATTAAAGAAATTTGATAGAACAAGATCAAAATTTTGAAGATTTTTATAACAAATCAAGCTCTTTTTAAGATTATATTCTTCCTGATATATTAACAAAATCACTCAAGTAGGATATATAAGCACATTCCTATCTGAATGTGCTCTTTTTTAATTTGTATTCTTCATAAAATAAAAAAAGATTCACAATATCTATATAATTTAAATTTATTTTTAGAAGTATTATAGCTACATTTAAAGAAAATAATTAAAAAATAATAGCAAAAATAAAACTCCAATCTTTGCAATAAGGGTCATATTCAATTATTATATATTTTGTCAAATTCCAAAAACTTACTTATAATGTGGATTGGAATAATAATGCTCTTATCAAATAATCTTGATATGGTTTAAAAGATAATATTAAAGATCTATTATTAACAATACCAAAAATAAATTCAATAGAATAATTTATCATTTAAGTAATTACATGTAACAATCAACTATTTAAAAAGAGCCAAGAACAAAGATATGATTAGAGAAGAATAAATCAAGTAATATCAACAACTTTCAAATTCTAAAATTTATGCAGATTAATACAATTTAATTTAAGCACTTGATACTAGAAGAAAAAAACAAATACCATTGTACAAACTTATTTTTATATTGTAAAAAAATAAGTCATAAGATATAGGCCTATTACATCAAATCAACAAGATTCAGGGTAAAGAATACAAATTCAAATATGAAAAATTTTAAAAATGAAGACATCTAAATTGTAATAGGGACCTTGCAGTTGGAAAAATTTAGACCACAACCATCAAACATAGGTCTTATATTACTACCAAATCCTATTCCTTATTTTAAATTTCTTATATTTGTTATAATTTCAAATTATGAATTTTTAGCTCAAGCACTTTTAAATACTAGAGTCAAAATATGTTTTATAGATAAAGATTTTACATTGCAATAAAAATTGATATTTTCTAAGAAAATCCAATTAACTTTAGTAGAAATTATTGATAGATAACTCTTTATATTTGGAGATATTATAGAAAAAATTAAGCCATTAAAAATAATATAAAAAAATCAAATATTTGATATTATCTTTGCTATTATTCTATTTCCTTCAAATCTATTAATACTTGGCCTTCTTTGCTTTGAATTCTATAATCTCAATATTGATTGTAAATTACAAAAGATTATTTTAAGATCTAGTAAAAATACTAATAAACCATCTCAACCTTTATTTGTTGGAGCTAAGGCATTTATACAAGCTAAAAAAGAAAGAAATCCATTTGTTATTCATATGGCACCAAGTTTTCATTCAAATAAAAGTTGCAATGGAATCCTAGAGTAATATAAAAAATACCAAGATGTATTTGAGAAGAAAAATATTAATATATTGCCAAAATATCAATCTTATGATTGTGCAATTGATCTTTAAGAAGGATCTTAACCACTATTTTGACCAATTTACAACTTGTTCCAAAATAAATTAGTTGCTTTGAAGGAATATATTGATTTAAATCTTACAAAGTATTTCATTTGACATTCAAAATTTCTTATATATGTGCTAATCTTATTTGTGAAGAAAAAAAATGAATCCTTAAAAATGTGTGTAGATTATTATAAACTCAATAAATTAACCATCAAAAATTAATATCCTTTGCCATTGATATTAAAGCTCTTTAATCAATTGAATAAAGCTAAGATCTATATTAAGATATATCTATAAAGAACCTATAATTTGATACATATTAAAGAAGGGGATGAATAAAAGATTACATTTCAAACTAAATATGACCATTTTGAATATTATGTCATGCCTTTTAGACTTATAATTATTCCAATTGCTTTTTAATATTTAATGAATGATTATTTTTTGTATCAAATTTTATATTTATATAATTTTATTATAAATAGATACAAATGATAGACTTCATCTTAATGTCTTTTATTCAAAAAAAATTTCAACAACCAAGATTAATTATGAAATCCACAACAAAGAACTTCTTGCTATTGTAGATTCATTCTAAGAATGGCATCACTATTTAAAAGGTGCTTTCTATCTAATCATAGTTTATACAAATCACAAGATTTTTAAGTATTTCATATCAACACATATTTGAAATTATTGCCAAACTTATTGGAGTATGTCTTTGTTATAATTTGTATTTAATATTATATATCATCCTAAAAAATAGTAAAAATTATCAAATGCCTTATCAAAACATTCTTATCTTGAATCAAAAGAAGAAGATGTTACATATGATCAATAACAAATTTTTCTTTTGTAATTAGAGTGATTGCATCTTCAAGCCATAAAGTCAACAATTCTAATTAATACTTCTTTTTTTGATGAAATTTTTTTAAGTATATTAACAAATTCTATTGTTCTTGATGTTAAAAGTAATATTCATGATGACTCTAATAAATTTGAATTAAAGGACAATCTTTTTTATTATGAAAGATATTTATATATTCTTTTTTAAAGATCAAACATAATTACATGCACTATAAGTACAACGTAACTTTCTAGCAATAAGACACTTTGGATGTAACAAAATTTTAAAACTTATTTTAAAATATTTTTGGTAGTCTTAGATATAAATTTAAAATAAAATAAAACAAAAAAATAAAATAAAATAAAATAAACAAAATAAAACGTTTATTTAACCTCGTAATACTTGTTTTAAAGCAAAGACTCTATACCATTGATTCTATGGACTTCAATCTCTATTTACTCCAAAGCAAGCTTAATTATCTATTTTAATAGATTTTATTATAAATTTTTTAATCTTAAATTTTTACAATTCTATTTTTATGATAATAGATTATTTGACTAAAATGGCATATTTTGTATCTTATACAAAAACTATTACACGTGAAGAAACAACCAAACTTTTTTTTTAACAATATCTATTGATATTATAGACTTCTAAATGATATTATATTTAATTGAGGATGTCAATTTGTATCAAGAAATTAATAGATAGTTTTTAACATATTAAAGATTAATATCAAGTTATCTTTAACTTTTCATCTTTAAACTAATGGACAAACAAAATGTGTGAATCAAGTATTAGAATAGTATTTGTAATATACTATCAACTATCACTAAGCCAATTAGACAATTTTTTTGCCATTAGTAGAATTTTCATATAACAATATGGTACATTCTTCTACTCAACATACTCTATTTTTTGTCAATTATACTTATCATCAACAATTTGATATTTTTGATTTTTTAAAAAATAAAATAATAGAATTTTATACAATAACAAATATACAACTAAATGAAGCTCAAGAACAACAAAAAGCTAATGTGGTTGTTTTTAAAAAAGAACAACATATATTCAAAGTTGATAATAAAATATGATTACTTTGTTGTAATATCAAGACCAATCAACCTTGTGAGAAGTTAGATTATTGAAGGTTTGGCCAATTTATTATTAAAAAATAAATTAACCTAGTTGCATATCAATTGTAATTACCACAATTAATAAAAATCCATCTTATATTTTATATATCTCTTATTGAGCCTTATACTACAATCAACATATTTAAAAGAAAATACTTACCACTATGTCTTGTTGAAATAGATAACAACCTAGAGTTTGAAATAGAAGAAGTCTTAGATTCTAGGCGACGCCAAAATAAATTAGAATATCTTATCTATTGGTATGGATATGATATTAGTAAATGCACATGGGAGCTATCCAAGAATCTTAAAAATGCATTAGAGGTTGTTGTTTCTTTCTTTTTACAACATCTATTAAAATCAAAGATCAACCATTTAAAATATAATAGTATAAATCAAGGAGAAATAAATTCAAGCATCAACTTATAAAACTTCTTTGCAACATGGAAAACCAACAACCAACAAATTCATCTCAATAATTTTTATTTATAAAATTATTAGATGAAACACTTAGATTGTCTCAATTTATATAACATTATAGTTGTGATATAAATCTTTAAGAGAGACATGTTCTTCCTTAAATAGATAACAAGATATAATGTATTTAGTATGATGAACTTGGAAGAGACTCCCAATGCTTAGTAATACTATTTGAGGTAGATACTACTTCTAATAGAATGCAAAATATATTATTTGAAGGTAGTTATGAAGGCTTCAACAATAATCAAATAATTGGGTAGTCTTCTCACTTTGATATGAAATATTATTAATGATTGAAGGGACCTATGAACCACCTTTGTGCAGAACATAGATTAGAATTTGTTGCTAAGATCATTTGACGGATCTTCAACTTTATCAACTTATGAAGCAACTTGACCACTCTTTATAGAACTTGTTGCTTACAATAAGGGATAATGTAATAAATATCTAAACTTACTTAAATAAATAAGAATAAATAGAAATAAATAAAAGTAGGTAGAAATATGTTGAGAAGATAATATCTTTCTTAAAAAGTTTTGAAGAAGTTTCTTAGGTGTGGATTAGATATTTAAACTTTTACAAATATGTCATATGTCTATTGAAACTTATGCCATGTATTTTTTACTTTTAAGAAGTTGCATTGGAAGCAACCTACAATTAGACACTTAGATTACAAGCCTTGTAATCCATAGGAAGCTTTCATTAGACCTTTTTCATAGTTAGTATATATGGAGGTAAGATTGAGGTTATCCTTAGTCTTATCAACATCTCTCTTGTGTTTTAGTCTTGATTCAAGACTCTCTAATTTCTTTATATTTAGCAATAGTCATTTTAGTTCCTTTATATCTTAAATTTATCATTGATTTGTTTACTTTCTCTCTTTTGGTGATATAAGAGTGTATTGTTTTTTCAAAGTTTTATTGTGTTTCATATCCTTGATAATAATAAGGTTATTATTTGATATACTATGATCTTCTCATGTTCTTTAGGCAAGTAAAAAAATTGGAATTTAATTCCATCACATCTTGCAGAGCAATTTAATACAAAAAAAGATAAAAAATTATTTTAAAAATAAATTTGTCTTATTTATATTTATATTATCAAATAAAATAAGATAATTTTAAAATCTTAATATGAAATTTTTATAAATCTTTATAAATAAGACTAATAATAATAATAATAATAATTTCTAATGTAACTAATATAAAATTAAAAAATTACACTAAATATACAGAGACAAAAAAAAATCATAAATGGTGTTAGTGACCTTTGTCCTTCTTATATCCTATTTGTCAAGAACAAAATTTTAATTGAGACAATTTTAAAAATCGAAATTTTGTTCTTAATAAATAGAAAATTTTTAAAAATATTCTTACAAATATTTTAAAACTATCCAAATAAAAAAACAAATTTATAACTAGAAAATAACTATTTTCTATTATTTTAATAAAAAAGATATGTCAAATATGCCATGGTTAATAATAAGTCTTCAATAAAGTAGATTTTAGTGAGTCTTTAATCACATTAAAGAAATAAAAGTATTAGAGCTTTTGATAATAGGAACATGTTTTTGGACAATATAAAAATTAAAAATATGATTTTATTTTTAAATAAGAAATTTGAATAAATAAAATAATTATTATTATAAGAATATGATTTAGGCTAATAGAATATATAAAAACTTATTGGAGAAAGACATCAACCTTAACTTGTATAAAAACAGCAAAACAAATTACTCTTGTTGAAATTTTTTAACAAGACTTTGATTAGAAAAAATATATATATAAATAATAGATATAGAAAAGACTATAAAATATAAACTATTCTTCACCTTCTAAAGTATGTATAACTTACCAAAAATTAGAGTCATAAATAAAACTTACATAATGTATTGAATTCCTTGCACATATGCTGATGCCTATTTGTCAAGAACGGAATTTTGATTCAGACTGAGGCAATGTTTTGAGATAAGAAATAGCTGAGAGATTTGAATAATATTTTGGTACTTTAAAGCCAAGTCATTGCATGAACATGAAGAGATCGAAAGTATTTGCCAAAATGATCACATGACAGAATGCAAGCCTGAAACAGAACACGAAACTTCACACTTTGTGAGCTTGCTCATCGAAACATGCGCTGCTCTTGCATCTGAATTCCAGCATGTGGGTGTAAAGATTCACTGCAATGCCGTAACGGGATTAAATTGTATTCAGTTGATCTTCATTGTCGCGTCTTTTTGTGGACACCCACCTGCGTGAGCACAACCAAAATTAGGCGAGAATTGATAATCAAGATATTATCTGTAATTAAAATCAAGGTCCCGTCGGCCGTCGCTGCATGGGTAGTGCAATTTCAGACACATGGAGCCAGTCCGAGGACCAGCTTGTCCGACGCAGCAACTTGGTGCTTAGTTGAACTGTTAGTTTGAAAGGAACTTGTAATGGTATTGTGGAAATGATGCCACTGCCACATGGCCTCATCCTGATGTTTGGCTAGTAACGCAACTGGGTCATGTGTGCTCATTTTTCTATTCCATTAACTCAATTTGAACTTTGGATCTCTTCGGAGGATTGGTTGGTAAACACAGTCCTGTCTGATCTCGACCAATACCAGTTACAATTCAGATAGATCGCCATGAGTGCAGTGATTCCATGTAGCGGCGGCCGAAAAGTGCAGACGACGAAGTACCATAAACAGTAACCGCGTCGTAAGCGAATCTTCTTCAGATCCTTCTCTGCAGTTCTCACAAGCACCAATATAAATAGATGCCGAGCAAATTCAGGACAGTCACTGCCTGAGGTCATGCATTGATACAACCAAGCTGATCGCTTAGTTGTTTGCATTCTGGGGAAGAGAGCTTCTGGTAGATTCACTCTACTAATCCTTTCCGACATGTCCGACAAAATCTTATCAGCTGCAGGAGGGTGCAATACTCCGGAGGGTAGCCTGCCGTCCTGGGAAGAGCACAATGCAGTCCCCACATCACACGTCTGGCCTGCTCAATCTCGTCCTTCCGTGAAGCACGATGAGTACTCGAATGTTGAAATTCCAATGATTGATTTGGCGTGCTGTGATGTCGGCGACAGAGCCGCAAGGCAGAAAGTAGTCGCACAAATGCGAGAAGCCTGTCTTGAGTGGGGGTTCTTCCAGATCAAGAATCACTGCTTCTCCCTGAATCTGATTGAACGTGTTCGTACCCAGGCTTTCAAGTTCTTCAATCTTCCAATGGAAGTGAAGAGGAGCGTTCAGAAAGCTCCTGGCACGTTCACTGGCTTCGGGCATGCTACTGTCAAAGCGGGTGATGTGCAACCCTGGGCTGAGGGATTCTACCTGAACGACTTCAGCAAGGTCGACCAACTGTCGCGCACCATATGGCCCGAGAAATACAACAGACAATTTGCGTAAGTTGTTTATATTGACACTTCTGATGTGTGCATCACGGCATGTGTCAATGGGTATTGTGACTGAGTTGGATGTTGTGATGTTTTGGGATTGCAGCGCTGCGTACAAAGGCTACGACGAAGAGATGAAGGTGCTGTGCAAGAGACTCCTGGACTTGATCATTGAAGGTCTGCATGTGACTGATAGAAAACACTTCGAAAAGTATGTTAATGAGAAGAGTGCCGGACTGTTTCGCTGGAACTACTATCCTGCATGTCCTGAGCCGCATAAAACATTGGGGATGAACGTGCACACGGATTTCACTTTGTTGACGGTCCTGCACCTGGGAACCGTTGGAGGACTTCAAATTCAGAAAGACGGCGCCTGGGTAGCAGTGAAGCCTCGGAACGACGCATTTGCCGTCAACATAGGCGATATGCTTCAGGTTGGCCTGCGACAGTTCATGTTTGAACCTACGTGTCAGTCAGTGATAGTTTTGGCTAATTTAATCTTGTAAGTTTTCCATGAAAATATTATAATAAAGACAATAAAGAGATTGATAATTTTGGTTCTGACTGCGCAGGTATTAACCAACGGGCTGTACAAGAGTGTGCCACACCGAGCTGTTGTAAACAGAACTGATGCTCGTCTTTCACTGGCTTACCTGTTTCTGCCTCCACAAGATGTGGAAGTAGTGGCCGCTTCAGAGCTTGTGGAGGATGAGCCGTTGTATACACCGTTCAAATTGGAGTACTATTCTCGAGTGAAACAGATTCACTTTTTAAATACACTAGACCATTTCATTCGCAGGGGCTTGTTACCCATGCCCAAGTCTACACGTGCAGATAACTGCTAGATCTGTGTTGGAGTTAGAGCTTCAGCGTTTGGAGCCCCCATGTCAGAGCTGTAATGATCAAGAGCTTGAAGATTATCGATAGAGACCAAGAAAATCGTCCTAATGATGTCATTTTGTTTACATACTTACGTTTACTGCTTGGATCGTTTACCCAATTTTTGCAAAAATACAATCAGCAAAATGGTGGAGCGTAGGTTGTTTAAGTTACTGGGCCTCTCAGACTTATCTGAGTGGGATTAGTTGCACATACCGGTAAGTCATAGAATTAAAGTTGCTATCCATGCAAAAACCCCCCCTGATGGTGTTTTGTAGTCTCTTTCGGAGTACAACAACGCCAGAGATACTCAAAGCGAACATACATTAGGAACAGAGCAATAACTGTCCTTAAAGTTTATGGATTCAGTTTGCTTATTAATGGTTCGATGTTTTTTGAAAGCGATGTGGCTGATACATTGGCAACAATTTGAGCAGTTTCTTTAGACCTATTAGGGACTGAATATGTTCGGTTTGCAATGTCTTGGCTTGGTGGAGGACTCATGACCAGTAATGGCATTAAACGGATGCACTAATAAATTGCAAAAAACAATGTTTAGATGCCATCGGATTGTGAGAACGCATGCAACATTTCTTTTCCAGACAGTGGTACCAATCCTACTAAATTACCGAAATTTTCTGAACTAAAATAAACACGGAGACTTTCATAGCAAGATGAAAGAACCTTTTCTTGAAGCAGCTAGGGCCTGATAGTTCATATTTTAGAAGCATAGTAAATCCCATACTCATGTGGTGGAGCACTAGTTACAATTACTCCTGTCAACTTGTTTATATGTCATGATTTCTACTGAGTTCTTGATCATCTTGCAACGAAAAATTGAACGAACCAGTACAAGTCAATGTTGACAAGGCTGTGTCAGCAACACGAGTATGCCATCTAATCCTGACAGGGAAAAACCGCTGTTTATTTCCTTGGAACACCCAGACTTTGCATGGGCCTGCATTATGTCAGAATGCAAGAAAATTTGTATCAATGTCAAAACGACATGCCGTTGCGTCGTATCTAGTCATAACGCACTGAGTTGAACAGATTCCACTTAGTTCCAAGAGGTAGCTGCATAGAGTTACGACCATCTATACTTATGCATCTACAAACATCTGAAGGCTTTCTGCTGCTGCAAGTATGACAATTGCAAACAGTCGAAGATCCAGAAATGGGAAACTATTGAAGATGATCGTGGTCCTATCTCGCCATCAAATATTCCAACGGGAGCAGTCTCACCGACTGCACGTAGCCAGATGTTTGAATAGGCATTCGAGCAAATAATTCTGTGAGCCGCAGCCAAATTTTAAAGCATTTTGAGGAGAAGCCCAAGAAGATGCACAGGAGAGTGGCAATCATGAAGCCTTCTGAGGTCAAAAGTCTACTTTTCAGTTCACAATATATTCGTCACCAAGTGACAAAAAGAAAATCCGACACATTGATATCATGATACTCAATTGTAAAAAATATAAATAAACAACTAATTTAGAAAAAAAACAAAAAAACAAAAAAAAGCGTGTTCATGATTCTCAATAAACGACTGAAGAAACCAGCAGAAGGCAGGCTTCGACTCAGCAGCAAAAAAATTCAGGCCTAACGCAATAGCTACGCATCCTATTGTACTTGTTGCTCTGACAAGTTATCCTAGACCAGCACCTACCATGACCTAGCTCCGTCTATGTCATCGTTGCATATGACATAGACGGAGAGCATGGACCCAGTTACAGTAATCTCCTGAAGAACAGTCATGCATAATGAGGGAGCGTCCATTCCGAGGCCGATCAGGCACTGCTGGCAGGTTCTAGATGTCCACGCCATTCCCAAAACAAGACTCATGTGTGTCCCCTTTCTGGCAAGAACTTCACCAGCAGATCCGCTTTGCACCTTTGTCCCCAATCCCAACGCTGGCTGCAGCATCAGAATTGTTTCCCAGAAGACCAGTGAACGCTTTCCACGTTGGTGAGATGAGCTCCAGAGTCTGAACAGGGTCACCGAGTTGAAATGAATGTCACCGCTTTGTGCTCCTAGAAACTGCCAAACTGCTTTTGGCCCCAGAAGAAGGATTTTGTTCTCAATTCCATGTGCATAGTTTATTTCTTTGGGCTGGAGGAGAGACCATGCTTGCAACAAAATAAACCACAGTGCATTCAAATGGGAAGTGTTGATGACGCAGCAGGTCGCTTCACTGATCAGCCGTATCTACTTTTCAAAAAAAATATTCTTCCTAAAAAAAATATTTTTTGTATCAAAAACTCAATTCTTTAATAATAAATATATAAAATAAAAAATAAAAAAATCTGTATATATATAAAATAAAAAAATCTGTATTAGGGGAGAGGTGGTCCGCAATTTACAAAGGCAGGTGGAGTGAGAGATGTGAGTGTGAGTCGCTCATCGTTGGCCACGGTTGAGAATTTTTGTGTGTAGTAGAGAATATATTTGTGGAATGGAAATGCCTAGTAGCAAAGTAAGGCTGTGTACTAGGTTATCAAAAAAAATATTAATTAAAAAACTGAATTTTTTGGAATTTTTTGGATTAGGTTAATGATTTTGCAATCGCTGTGTATATTGCTTGTGTTTAAATGGAAAACAACACAAGTAGGGAGAGTGTACACAACAATGGCAATAGAAGAGAGAACAACGCTTCATGATTTGTATTTAATTCTTGTAAAAACAAGATCTTCTGGAGGCTCTAGGAACACATAGACAAGTGGGGAGATTTCATCCTATAAAACCAACTCTAGAAGAGCATTTGTTTATTGCTTCATTACAAACTTACATAGGCTTTTTTGGTGAGGACTAACCTCTAAATTATTGATGCAAAAGATGAGGCCATAAGCTCTACAATATATTTTTTAAAATATTATGAGTAAAAAATTGTTTTAAAAAAAAAAAAAAAAAAAAAAAAAAAAAAAACTCTCTAAAGACTTCAATATTTGATTAAAGTAGCTAGCAAAGCTCATTGAAGAATTTGTCAAAATAAAGAAGAATATTGTCAAGAAATTCTTCTATTTAAAATTTATAATTAAGAAATATATAATTAAAATCCTAGTACAATCTCCCTACAAAATAATGTTTGGTATATGGACATTGTAGCAATAATTTGTGGCTTGTGATCCTAAAACATTTTAAAATTTGCACTCACCAAATAGAATTATGATGATTAAAATTTTAATTTAGATAATCTTAAAAAAACTCTTATACAAATTCTAAAAAGTTTCTTTAGAATTAGGATTTGACTTAGAAGATATTTTAAAATCAAATATATCTAATGATAGAATTTTTGTCAAAATATTTTATATTATAATTTCTATTAGAAAAGATTAGAAGCTTAAATTTTTAATTACAAATTTGATAATAAAGAGGCAAAGATTAATATTAATATACTATAAAAATATATCAATCAAGTCTTATTTTAGTCTAACTACCAACCATTGTATATAAGATTATAAATTATTATCTATTTTAAAATTAAATTAAATAACTAAACTTAGACTGTATCACCAAAATATAATACTATTAACATTTTATTTTTAAAGTTGTTAGACTAAAAAAACACTTGATTCTAAGTAAATAGAAAAAAATACAAAGAGGACCTTCTAACAAATCAAAAAATTACTAAATTTTAATTAATAATGATGGTAATGATTTTAGTTTTTAGATCAAGTTTTTTTTGTATAAGATTCTATGTCAAGGACACAAACTAAAACAAATGCATAAGTTAGTAAAAACTATATCGAAGAAAAATAATAAGATAGAAATAAAGAAGTATGTATATTCAAGAAAAAATTAGAATGGCTATTGTCAAAGACTAGAAAATACATGAGACTCTTAAACTAGAGTAGAAGGAAGAAAGGAGTTGACAAGAGTGAAGAAAGCTTCACTCTTATCTCTATATATATTATTTATCTAAGAACTACATGGCGGCATTTTATAGGACCTCCAACACATGTCTAATTTGTAAGACATATGTCAAACTTATAAGACTAGTTTCTTGCATGTGTGCCACGTACTTAACTTGTTCCACAAGCTACGAATATGTGCGACACATGACTAGCTTGTTCCATAAGCTACCAATATGTACAACACGTGGCTAGCTTGTTGGCTAAGTTTCTAATCTACCAATCACCTATAAACATATGTAAAGGTGATTCCGCCTTTATATAGCTTCTAAGAAGCTTCTCTATGAAATATTATCAAATTAACTTATTTTACCTACTTCTATCAATCTATATTAATTAGATAATTATTAGAATAAATCTTATGTCCGTGATGTTGTCCCCCCTTCTAGGGACGAGTTCCACAAGGAGTGGTGATTATAAGTTGAGGAAGTCTAGGATATGTCAAATTGTGCTTGCCACATACTTTGATCTTTGTTCCCTTTGAAGATAGTTGATAGGTCCTTTCAAGTATCAATAGTATCACATATTTGGATAAGAAGACCACCCTATTATTTGATCATTGTTGAAGCCTTCATAACTTCTTTCAAAGAAAACATTCAAAACACCATCAAGAGTATTTTCTACCTCTAAAAGTATCACCAAACATCAAAAGTCTCTTCCAAGGTCATGATATCAAACAAGTTGTATTTTGCCATCAATCTGAGGAAGAACATATCGTTCTTGAGGGTCTTCGTTTCTATTCTGTTATCTTGAAGGTTGTGATAATTCTAATGTCTTGTCTGGTAAGTTAGCAAACAATGGTTTTTGAGCTGAATTCACTAGTTGTTGATCCTCCATCTCTTTAGTACAAACAAATTTAAGAAAATAGCAAACAATGATGTCAGATAGAGTAAAACCTCTTAAAAATCTGTTTTATTTTATAGCAAAGATTTTTTTGACTTTTTATCTTGATTTTGACAGATGTCGTTGATGAAATGTATTAAATTTTGCTGATACTTTTATTAGATTCTTAGATGGCTCTCACGTGTCTTTACTAATATCATATCCATGCCAATGTATAAGATATTCCAGTCGATTTTGGCGTCGCCTTGAATCTAAAATCTATTCTACCTCAAATTCTTCATTGTTGTCCACTTCTATGGAGGGTTGTGGCATTTATCTTCTTCCTTGTATATCCACTGTCTTATATGGCTCAAGTAGTGATACGTGGAATATAGGATGGATCTTTATAGATGTTAGTAGGCATAATCAATAGGCAATTAGATTGATTTGTCTACAAATCAAAAAAGGTCCAAGCCTACAATAATCTAGCTTGTCACAAGGACAAATAGTCTTGATATTACGACAAAATAACCATACCTTATTGCCCACATGGAATCAACATTATCCCTTTTGATAGACATTTTCATTGATTTTTTGTCGTTCTTGAGCTTTCTTTAATTGTGCCTTCATTGTTATATGTAGCTCTAACAACTGATTCATCAAATCTTTTGCCATAAGATTATCAGCTTTTGAAAAGTTAAAAATATCAAATTGTAGATGATAACCATAATTTATAAAGAATGGAGTTTGTTGAGTAGACAAATGTATCAAATTATTATAAGCAAAATCTACCAATAACAAAAGAGTTGTCCAGTTATCTTGATGATAATTGATGGTACATCTCTAATATTGCTCCAAAATTTGATTTACTTGTTCTATTTGTCCATCAGTTTGATGGTAGAAAGCTGAGGATAATTTTATATCTACCTTCAATATTTTAAAAAGAATCCTCTAAAATCTTGATACAAATTGTGTTCCTTTATCTGATATAATATCCCTTGGCAATCTATGATAGCAATAGATATTATCAAAGAAGAGTTTAGTTATTTTTTTACTTATAAAAGATTTTGTACATAGTACAAAATATGCTATCTTGGTAAAATAATCTACAATCATGAATTTAGAGTCATATGAACTTGACTTTGAAAGATCCGTGATAAAATCTATAGAAATAGAAGACTAAGGTTGTTTTGATATAAGTAATAATTGGAGAAGTCCGTAAGGTCAATGACGAGGAGTTTTTAATCTTGAACAAATGTCATACGGCTATACAAATTCTTTAACAACCTTCTACATCTGAGGCCACCAAAAATCCCTTGATATTAGTTCCAAAGTCTTATTATATCCAAAATGTCCTACTGTAGGAAGGTTGTGACGAGCTTCCAGAGCATGTAGTCATACTATGCCTTTTGGAATATATAGGTGACCTTCAAAATAAAATAGATAATTCTTGAAGTCAAACTTGGAAGTATCATGAGACTTAGATGATTTATTCTTAATCTCATAGATAAGAGGATCTAAGAACATATTTGATTAGATTTGCTTGACAAAATTTGAATCAACAATCAATGTTGATTTCATTGCTTAAAGATGAAATTGCTCCAACTTCAAGAGGGTCGTTCTTTGTTGATCAAAAGCCAAATCTCCTTCTTTTGGTATAAGATAAGAACGTCTAGAAAGGGCATCAGATAGACCTTGTTGTTTTCTTTGCTGATAGGTGATAATAAAGTCAAATCTTGACAAAAACATGCTCCAACAAGCTTGAAAATGATTCAACACATATGTTGATATGACATACTTCAAGTTCTTAAGATCTATTGTCATATGGCATGAACTTCTATCTAGGAATATATTAGGTACCTGGTTGTTGAGAGTTTATTTGAAACTTATTGGCTAAACTCTAATAAGTGATTTGTCTTTAATAAAAAAAGAAAATTAATATAATAATATTACAAAAGAGAAGTTATATAGATAAATCTTCTTCTATTCAAGTAGGTTTGTACAAAAAAGATTCAAATTTCCACAAAAATCCTTCAAAACTTTATTCATCTATAAGGACTTATTTCTTTCTAATCTTTAGAGTCCAATAACTCTTGATCCACCAATTAAATTTCTATAAATCTTTCCTTAAAGTGTAGAAAATATTCTTAAGTTTCACCATAAAAAAGAATCAGCTATAAATTTGCTTCTGATCATTTAATATCTCAAAAATCCTAAGAGGTGCTTAAAACCCTAGCTCAAAGACACCTAAGCACTATTTTCCTTATATCTCACAAATCCAAAATTCAACTGGTACAAAATTTTTATACATAGTCTTGTGATATAAACATATATATTCTTGAAAATTTTGAACTAAAAATCTATCAAATTGCCTAAGATATAGCTCAATATGTAACCACTAGTTAAGTGGGATCGCTTATTGCCCTTAGCTTACAAGCACTAACTTCAACTCCTAATATCTCCTTTATCTCAGCTTGAATATCATCAAGCTATATATAAAAAGTATAGTCAAGAAAGTGTTCTTTCTAATCTCAGTTGCTGATCTTCTATTGCTCTCTGTATGTACGAATTATGTCCAAAAGAGTGACAATAGGTATGATTTCAACATCCTAACTTTTAGTACCTATATCTCTTTCATAAAAAGTCCAAATCATGCAAGATTTGCACCAAAACCATATCTAAAAATCCAAATTTGCTGACCCTAGCCTTTGATGTTTGACTCCTTCCAAAAAATAAATCCTAATCTCTAATAATTCCTTGGATAGCCTCCTTGAAGTCCATTGGGTATGATTTTTGGCCACTAAGAATAGAGACTTCTATCATCCATCTCCATTCATCCACATAGATGGCCCAACTACCCCTTTTTATACTAAAAACTCTTTTTTAATAATTTTTCTTATAAGATTTTCATGATATGTGTTCTAAATATAAAATAAAAGAAGTAGATAAGATCTTAAGGATCACCAATGTCTAACAAAGGTAACTTAAGATATATAAAAGTTACTATCAATATAAAATCAATCTCAAAATTACTATCAAAAGAAGAAATAAGGTTGTATAAATTTTAATAATAATCTTTTTAATAAATCTCTTTCAAACTAGCAACCTAACCACATCCTATAATCAATAAATTTATTATTATAACTTTTACTTAATTATATATTAAATTATACATTAAATATATATATACAATTTTTTCACATGGTAGTCAAATTACAACACGACACCATATATATAGTGATTAGATTAGAAGCACCTTCCAAATAGTGATGTTATTTTTGAAAAGAATCCACAATTACAAGAAGTTCTTTATTATGCATTTTGTAGTTGATTTTTGTTACTGAAAATTTCTTGGAATGAAAAGCTATTAGGTGGAATTTTTTATTTGTTCCCATTTATGACAATACTACCTCCAAAGCAAAGTCAAATGCATTTGTTTCCATAAAAAATACCTTCAAAAAGTTGATGTTATACAAGATTATTATAGAAGTTAAAGCTGTCTTCAAAGCCTCAAATGATGCTTTTTTTTCTTTGCTCTACTTGAGTTTGTCCTTACAAGTTAAGTGTATAAGTGGAACTACAACTTGCAAAAAGTTCTTGATAAAGTTTTGATAATAATTGGCAAATCTCAAAAAGCATTGCACATCTCATATTGTTATTAAAATCTTTCAATCCATGATTGTCTAAACTTTCTTTGGATCCATTTTGAGACCATCATATGAAATAATGTATCTTAAAAAGTCAACTTGAGTAATGTGAAATACACACTTTTTTATCTTGGCATATAATCCTACATCTCTAAGTTTTTGTAATACACGACAAATATAAAATTTATATTCTTTTATATTTTTAGAGTAAATGAAAATATTGTTTAAATAAAAGATATCAAAATTATCAAAAACTCACAAAATACATCATTTATAAGATGTTGAAAAGCAACTGGTACATTTATAAGTCCAAAAGGCATGATATTATATTCAAAATATCCATACCTTGTTATAAATGTAGTCTTCCATTCATCACCTTCTTTGATACGCACTAAATTGTATGTTCTTCTTAGATCTATTTTTGTATAGATCTTAGTTTGATTTAATTGATCAAAAAGTCCAGATATCATAGGCAAAGGATATATATTCTTGATGGTAATCTTATTAAGTCCTTCATAATCTACACACATTTGTAATGACCCATCTTTTTTCTTTACAAATAAGATAGCAACTCCTGCTGAAAATTTTGATTGGTGTGTGAAATTCTTGGCAAAGTTCTCATCAATGTATTTCTTAAGTTCAGCCAATTCATTTGGGAATAGATTGCAGATCAATCCAAATGGAGGCTGAGTTCCTTCTTTGAAATCAATTAAATAATCATATAGACGATACTCTAAAAGAATGTCTACATTCCTCTTCTCAAAAACGTCTTGATAATCTTGATATTAGCTCGGAATGTTACTTGAAATTCTTCTACCATCAAAAATAGGTGTAGGATAAATAGCAAAAGATGATCTTTCTTTTGGTTCATTCATAAAAGTTTTTGTACCTATAAGTATGGGTTTTATTATATTAAGCTTATGATTTGTAATTTGATTTACGGGACTCTTATTAATGCTTTGAATAAAATCAAGTCTATGAGAAATCTAATCTATTTAAAGATAATACTTTTTTAGCCATAATAAATCTAAAATAATTAGATTAGAGGGAGATTTAATTATATTAAAGATTATACAACTATTATAACCATCTATTGTTATATTTATAGGAAGGGTTTCATGAGTAATATCTCCAAAAGATAATAGATGACCATCTATGATTTCTACATGTACAGGTTTAGTTTTTTGTATTGAAGATATTCTACGACTTTTAACAAATTTTTTATCTAAAAAACTCGTTGAGGCTCCTAAATCTAGTAAGATAGAGGCTTTGTGATTTTTAGGTCCCAAATAGACATCTATTATAAAACAAGGAGAGGATTATGAAGAGAGGATAGAACCTATACTAAGAGTTGTACAAGATTTTAATTGCACAGTCCCTATTGTAATTGGACAAATTCGTTTTCCAATATATTGTCTTCTTTGACAACCATACTCTTCATCTTGTGATTGCATCATTTCTTTGGATAATATTGAGTAGTAAGTTTAGGTTCTCTACAATATAAGCACAATCCTTCTTGACGATGATGAATCTTTTCTTATTTAGTAAGAGATTTAAAATGTATCGCTTCAATTTACATGTCTTCTACTTTTGAATGTATGTGTTGAAAAGACGTTGATATTGCCATTGTATTGTAGTAACATTAAGGTTCTTTGGTGCGGCTCTCCGATTGAAATTCAAAAAATTGATTATTATATTTCACAGCAAAATCAATTGATTGACTCAATGTCTGAGGATCTGATAAGTTGAGCATCAATTTCTTTACCTCCTATTATAATCCATAGAAAAATTGGCTAATAAGCGCAACATCATTCCACTTGGTATCAATTGCTAATTGTTAAAATTGTGAAGCATATGATGTCATTAATCGATTGTCTTGTCGCAAGATGCAGATCTTGTTGGTTGCGACACAAATTGCATCATATTTTCCATATATAGATAAAAATTCTACTAAAAATACCTTCAAATTATCCAATATTGGATCATGTCATTCAAGAAAGGACAAAAATCATGATAAAGCAGAACCTAATAGTAGTGTTTCAATAAACTTGACTTATGATCCCTAGATTGGATAACTTTGGGGTTGAAGTTCAATCACTAATTGTACTTGATTGATGAATCCTCAAAATTTAGATCTGTTGCCATCAAACTTCTCCAACAAACTAATTTTTGGTTCTTTGATACTTAAGTGGCATTCAATCATAGATGAAGTGGTAAGCTTGAAGCAGCTCGAATCATCTCTATATCTTCACTTCCTGCTAATCTTGTTGCTCTTTGTAGTAATGCATTGAGTTGATACATTGCGAGCATTAGTTTTCTTATTTGCTCTTGCATTTGTGCCACTACACTTTTCATTTCAATAAGCTCTGCCATGATACCACAATAAAAAAAGAAAAAAGTGTCTATTCTCACTATAAAATAAAATATTCAAGAACAAAAGAAAAAATTTTAGGAACAATATAAGTTTAGAAGTGGATAATCCACAGCTTCTAATATGCTTATATCTTATCAAGAGAAAGGGATAATCCACTCTTAATCAAGAAGAGACAAAGCTTTAATATTATAACTTCACTCTAGTAAATATGTCAAGGATACAAACTAAAATAGATGCATAAGCTAGTGAAAACTATGTCGAAAGAAAATAACAAGATAGAAATAAAGAAGTATGTATATTCAAGAAGAAATTGGAATGACTATTGCCAAAGACTAGAAAATACATGAGACTCTTGAATTAGAGTAGAAGAAAGAAAAGAGTTGACAAGAGTAAAGAAGGCTTCACTCTTGTCTCTATATATACTATTTATCTAAGAACTACGTGGCCGCATTCTATAGGACCTCCAATATGTTGTCAGATAGAAAGAATCCGCCGTGGGAAAACACCGGGTTCCTAGCTACTATTAGAACTAGCAAGAAACATGGAAGGAAGCCATACAAGTATCTTATATGCTTGTACAATATTTATTTAAGCTTCCATATTATAATATATTATACTTGTACAAAACTTATACAGTTATAAAATATAATCTTTTATATAATACTTATATAAATATTTATATAAATACTTTGTATAATATTTATAAAATAATTACATAAATATTTAATATAAATATAAATATATATAATTATATGATACGTATAAGCAAAGTATGTATATACTCAAATATACCTCAAAATACAACCGCATATGACGAATACAAGTTATACAATTAGCTGAAACTAAATAAATCACTAAAATTTCATCCAAATGTCAAATCAAGTGTGCATAGAGTTTATAGAAAGCTAATAATACATTATAAAATCTATAAAAATTTCAAAAACAGAGGTCTTACCAATTAAAAGTTATAGCTAATTGAAGTAGGTACTAAAAATTTCTAACAAATTGCAAAGACAACAAAGTTTTTCTTACTTCAGCTTCTGTTGTGGTCACTTGCTTTTTCCAAATTAGATATGAAATAGCTTTTTTGAAAGCTCACTACATCATCTAACTTATCTTCAAATCTCGTGTATATACCTCTCAAACTTCAGATTTTATGGCTAGTTGAAACTACCCCTCAAACCCTAATAATAATTTGCTGACTTGTTACTTCAGAGCTCATAAAATTTTCATAAAAGCTTCAAATATGTTGATTTTTATTCTCATAGAAAGCTTACACAAGCTACTATAAGCATCTAAAATACCAAAAATATTGAAGAGATTTTCTAACTCAGGTAGTTGAACAAAGTCTTTGCCCCTCTTCATCAGATGGCAACAAATCCTTTCCCACTCTCAAGCTCACAACTCTTTCTTTACAACTCCAAATGCTTCAAAAAATAACTTGATAGAAAGCTAGCACAATTTTCTATACTTTCTACAAATTTCACTACGAAAAAATCAAAATCAAACTTGCAATAGGAGCTCAAAATTACTGCCTTTACTTCTCGATAGCAGCAAACCTCATTCTACTAAAACAAGTGTAATTTTTCACTCACGACTCCAAAATAGAAAATAAGTAAGCTTTGGAATTCTCACAACTTGAGAATCATTCTCTCTAAATTTCATCATAAAAGCTTTAATACCTTTGGAGCTATCTCTCTCCAAAATTCACATACTCCCAAAACAGAATCCTAGTTCCAGCAAAAGGAGTATCTTTCCCTTTTCCTCCACATCAGTCCATGCCACGCCCACATGGGCAGCCAAAATCCTATTGGATAGGCCTTATTTACTTCATACTCTTCTCTCTTATCCTTTACAAGGGACCAAGTTATCTCAAAGTCAACAAAAAAGATAAAACAGCCTTTATCTTTCTTCCAACTATAAAAGAATCTATTCTACAATAAAAGTAAGGTAGGAACAAAACAAATAGCCATCCTAATTTACTAATTAAGTGGCTAAAATAAATCCTTCTTTTAGAATATCTTCCAAAATAGTCTCTAGCATTCACACATAGATAACAAAAATAAATAAAAAATATAATATTTTTACATATTGCATGTAAATGCAATATGACAAGGTATCTAATTTGCAAGACATATGTCAAAATTATAAGAATAGTTTCCTACATGTGCACCACATACTTAGCTTGTTCCATAAGCTATCAATATGTGCAACACATGGCTAGCTTGTTCCACAAGCTACCAACATGTGCAACATGTGGCTAGCTTGTTGGCCAAGTTTCTAACCTACCAATCATATATAAAGGTGATTCCGTGTTTATAAAGCTTCTAAGAAGTTTCTCTATGAAATGTTATCAAATTAACTTATTTTACCTATTTCTATCAATCTATATCAACTAGGTAATTATTGGAGTAAATCTTATGTCCATGACATTCTATGATTTTCAACCAATTGCACATACCATCATCCATATTTAAAATATAGCAAAACAAGTGAAATTAATATATATTAGAAAAGATGAGACATGTAATAATTAATTTGACACACATATATATTGTAACAAATTCAAATCCTTCCAAGCAATATCTTATGGAAGAAAATAGATCTTCTACTATTATAAAGATAGATTAAGTATATAGATTAATGTAAATTAATATTCCAATATAGAAAAGTGACCAAAAAAAATCATAATACAAAGTCTTAATTATTATAGGATGCTTATCTTTGTGAGTAGAGTGTAATGTAAAAATATAAATTATAACACTATTAATGTCTTATTTAGACATTCTATTAAAATCAAATTCAAAGATCATAAGTGAAAAAAAGAACTTAGTCTCTTTTGTATTGATTTAAGAATAATGGATATGAATATTAGTATACATATAATTATATAAGAAAAAATAAAGAATCATCATATCTATTCTAAATGCCTTAGTTATATGAATCTAATTCTAAAGCACAAGTCTCCAAAAACTTATAGTCTATATAAAAGTAGCAATCAACAATGTCATTATATCAAAAAAGTGGCACAACAAAGATTAGTAGTGAAAAAATAACAATTCTAATTCATTCCAAGAAGGTAGTAAATTAATACCTAAAGTATATATAAATTCAAATATAAAAATAAATTATACTCTTTAGCAAATATTAGAAGCCAAGTAAAGAGAAAGAAAGCTCTTATATTAAAGAATGGTACAATTTGGTCTTCAAAATCCTAACAAAATATAATATAAGTCCAAAAAAATATATTATCTTTAAATAAATAGCATATCAATAGAAGAAATAGCTCTTAACATAAATCACTTTAGTAGCCAATTGGCTAACTACATGTAGAAAAGAATGTCAATTTATATGAACTACAAGAACATGATTGGTATATTTACTAATGTAATTAAGGTGCATAAGGCCTCAAAGTTGTTTGTTTTTAGTTTAGAGCCAAATAATGAAGCAATATTGGAAGAGGTGGTGATAGAAGAAAATTCATGTAGACTAATTGATCTAAATAAATCTAATCTTAATCTTTTTATATTTGCCAAAAAATTAGTATGAATAAGATGAAAAAAGATTATATGAATTTCTTCAAAATAAATTTGTATAGTAGTTGCATTAAGATACTAAACAATAAGATATGATAGGAAGTTGATAGATAATACTATTATATGCCTACAGAAGATAATGTCTATGGGGACAATCTATTAAAAATAAGCTACATTACTTCTATCAACTTGAATAACATTTTATATATTAATTGTTAGTATTACATCCTAGATAAAGTAATCTAAGATGTAAGAAGAGAGATTTGGTGTACACAAGCATCTTTAAATGCAAAAAATATAAAAAAAAAGGTGGACAAAAAATACAAGTAAAGAATATCAATGTATTCTTAGATTCTTTCTTGTCCAAATTTTTTAAAATATAAATTAATATATACTTTTATAAAATATTAGAAGACTTAATTTTTTTTTAAAAATGGTACTAAAATAGTATTATAAATATTATTTTTTTATGATACATGAATATTTTTTAAAATATAAATTCTTTGATAAAAAGATTTAAAATCTTTCAAGATTATTATAGTCTAATATTAGCTTTTAGATATTAATAGGAACTTTAGAATATATAATAAAATCAAATGGTGCATAAGCTAAGAAAAATATGTATTCTTATAGATTTATATTTATAAAATTTTAAAAATAATATAAAATCACTTTTGACAAAGACATATAAATTATGCTTAAAGAAGTTTTTTAGAAAAATTTAGGTACTGTTAATGTTTATACTTTATATAAATAACATACGAGATATCAACTCTATATAAACCTAACAAATATACTCTCAAGAGGCCTTCTTTGGATTTTTGGGAGAAATTAAAATATAACAAAAATCCAAGTAATTAAATCATCACATTTCAAAAAAATACCAATAAGAAAGAAAATCAACAAGTAAATATTCTTAAAATTTAAACTTCAATTAGAAGATTTTGTTAGTGCTAGCAAAAATTTGTATTTCTTTTAGAACAAAAAATAAGATGGACTTAGAATTTTAATAAGACTTAATATATTTTATCTTAATATAAATTATTCCTTAAGATAATAAATCTTAGAGTAAAAAATAAAAGTTGATATTATCTTATTAGATTATCTATTAATAGTATTTTTTAAAAGATATAATTTTAAAATATATATTTTAAAATAAAATTATTTTATTTTTAAATTCAGCTTAATAAAAAAAAAAAATTAGAGAATTTTTTTAATAACATAAAAATAAATTTTATATTTTATAAATTTTTTTACAAAGAATAAGCAATAATGAGATTAAGAAAAGAAATAGAATTTAAAACAAAGATGATAGAGGCTTATTAAATGCTCTAATTAAATCTACAAAATCTTACAGCAAAATAAAATCTTAAACAAGTCCAAGCTAAGTTTACATAATTTGATGAATAGAAAAAGAAGGATAAAAGGTCAAGGTACATATTTAAAAGAAATATTAGAAAGATATATGCTTAAAGAGTTTTTTTTGTTAGCCAAACAATAGAACCTAAGCTCAATTATTTTTATCTTAAAAAATCATCAAAAACTTAATAACCAAAAAAACATGTATTAGATTAAAATTTCAAAAAATTATTATTTTTGTTAAAATTAGATATTTTTTAAAGCCTATAATAAGATATTTTAGAAATTCTTATTCTTTGTTATAGGAAATTTATGATTCAATAATCAACTGATTTACATATTAATTCACATCTTATTTAAAAAATAAAAGTTACAATTTACATAAATGGTAATTATACCAAATAATTTCTTATTGAAAGAAAGGTGAGACATGGATGTATCTTTGCACCATACTTATTTACCATTTTTAAAAGAAAAATTAACCTTATAATTTATAAAATCATTAAAAAGAATTACACTTGCAAAGTAATTCTATTTAAAAATACAAACCAATAAATTATTAGCTAATATGCAAAAGATTTGATATTAATAATAAAATAAAAAATATGTAATCAAAGCAATAAGTATCCTTAATAACTTTTTGCAAGGCTTTTAAACTAAAATTGATTAGACCTAATTAGTCATCTATTAGCATTATAAAAATTTATAATCTTAATAAATTAACCAATTTATATAATCTTAGATATTATTATTAGATATAAGCAAGCATTTGATTCTTTGTTTGAATCATTTATTTATATGCAAAAAATATTTTAAAAAATCATTGATAAGATTATTAAAAAAATTGAACTATTGATGCTTAATAAAATTTAATGTAAAAAGAAGGAATATTATTGTTAATAGCATTGTGCTATCTTCTTAACATATTTTTTTAATATATTTGGATTGATTGAGTGAGCATAATCTATAAGATAAAAGCCATAGTTAGAAATTTTTTAAGGAAGAACTTTCAATTTCTTGCATTTATAAAAGTAGCCATGCAAATTTGGTGCAAACTTTAGAAAGAAGATAATCTTGGCATTATATAGTTATATATATATATATATATATATATATATAAAAAGCAATTAAAATTGTCATAACTAACTAAGAGCGTAAGGCCTGATATCTTGGTAAAATCAAGTATACATTAGTTTATAAGATATTTGGTTATGATGGCACAATCAATTGTATTGGGCATATAATGGCCAAACTTTTAATGGACTGTAATAGCAAAATAAAAATACATTTACAAAAGATTTTTTTTAATATTCCATAAAAAATAATTAAATTATTTTATTATTATTATTATTATATCTTTTTTTGGCTTTAATAGCCACTATTATAAGCCTAGCAAAGCTTCTACTATATTGGATATTTTTATATCAATATCTTTGCTAGACCTTCAAAATTATTTGATAAAATATAATTATAATATAATATTTTAATAATTTATTTACTTGATAAAGTTTAATTTTGATAGATTTAGGTAAATTGAAAATTTTATTTCTTTAAGTCCTATAAAGTGCAATTGTAATTAGAAAATAACTATAAAAATATAATTACTTGTTATTTTTTTTATAATATCATTTAATTATTGGTTTTAAAAATTAATATTCTTTTTTTAAACTTTATTTTGATAATACCTTGAATATATCTATATAAGAGTTTTATTTTTAAAAAAAAATTAAAAATAATTTTAAATTATAATTTGATATCAATTAAAATTATAATTTGATATCAATATCTTTAAAGGTTTTTAAAGCTCCAATATTTAGCTTGGTAGATTTGTAATTGAGCCTATATGTTGGTTCAAATATTTATTAAACAATTTTATTGTATATTTATTACTCTAAGCATTTGTAATTCTGTATCTTTTTTTTCAACAATTGGTATCAAAGTACAATTGAGATAACAAAATAGCAACAAAGATCTTTAATGCAAAAGTTTAGATAGAAAAATTTAACAAGAAGAATAATTTTAGATTGTAGCAATTGAAGATAAAAGATCTGCTTGCACAACAATAATTGTATAAATATTTAGAAAAGAAGCATGTAGACAAGAATGATAAAAGATGGAAAAAATTCAGACTAAGCAATAAGCACAATTTGATTGTATCTTATAAATGAGATGTTATATAATATTATGAATAAGACTATAGTACCAAAATTAGAGATAAAATTAAAAAGCTTGTATATGACAAAATTGTTGACAAATTAAGTATATTCAAAGTAATAATTGTATGTTTTGTATATGAAAAAAACCACAAGTATGCTCTATTAATTAAATACCTTTAACAAGATCTTTTGAGAGCTGACAAGTTTTGATGTTAAATTAGAAGATAAAGACATAGCTTTAATAATATTGACTTTGTTATCTCCATCATTTGAGCATTTAGTCACCACTTTGTTATATTAAAAGTATACAATAGAGTTAAAAGAAGTTATTATTATTATCTTATCTAATAAGATAAAAAATAAAATAAAATAAAACAAAAACTAAAAAGAATCTAAATCCAAATCTAAAATTTAATTCAATAAATTAAAAATTAAGTGTTATAAATATAAAACAGTTAATATTTTTAAAAAAATTTAAAAATAAAAAAAACCAAAACATAGATAAAATCTAATTATTTGAATTGGCCAATTTTTCTAATATAGATAGAGAATTTTAAAATGTCTTTACTATGACCATAATAAGTAACAAGTTTTAAGATATACAAATTATTGATTACAACTTCTTATATTATATGTGATTTTTAAAGATTGGTTTTATATTTATATTTAAAATATTAATAGGATTTTATTAAAAGAAAATAATATAATAAGCAAGACTATTGGAATCGGCAGAATTTGCATCAAAATGTTTAATAAAAATACAAGAACATTGATTGATGTTTGATATGTTTCTAATTTACAAAAGAACTTAATTTTCTTAGATGTGATAAAAGTTCAATTGGTTGTAAATAGATAGCAAAGGGTGGAGTTTTAAAAATTTCTAAAGAAACTTGTATGGTGATAGAGAGCAAGAACTTATATAAACTTATAGGAGATATTATCAAAGATAGAGTTGTTGTATCTAATCAAAAAATAAATTTAATGGATATAATTCAATAGTAATACACACAATTGGATTATATGCGTGAATTAGAACTTATAAAACTTTACAAACACTAATTCTTGAAGAGAGTATATTCTTACAAGATAGAATTTTGTGAATATTGTGTCTTTGAGAAGCATTTCAAAGTCACATTTAATTTTGCTATTTATTATATTAAAAGCATATTAAGTTACAGATATTCAAATATATAAAAATCTATAATAGTTTCTTTAAAAGTTAGAATATTATATTTTATTTTTCTATAGATGATTATTCAAGAAAGATATAGTTGTATATGATGAAGCAAAAATAAAGGTATTTTTATTTTAAAAGAATAAAAACCAATAATAAAAAAGTAAAATATTTAAGATTTAACTATGGAAGACAGTACAAATTAAAATATTTTGAGAAATTTTACAAAGATTAATAAATTATTAATTTTTTTATTACTTTAATAATTCATTAATAAAATAGAATAGCAAAAAGGCTGAATTATATGGTTTGGGAAAAAACACAAAACATGTTAAGTGATAGTAGATTAGAAAAGAGCTTTTAAATTGAAGCTATTAATATTGCTAGTATTTTAATAAACCTCTCTCTATCAACTACTATTAAATGCAAGACACATAAGAGAATGTATAGTGATATACTTAAAAATTATCTTAAATTTATAATTTTTAGTTGGCTAGCATCTATTCTAATTTAGCAAAAAAAAATATCAAAATTGGATCCTAAAGCTAAAATATATATATATATATATATATATATTTATATATTTAGATTTAAAAAAATATATGGAAGAATATAGAATGTGAAATCCAATTATAAATAAAATTAT